>CAVNYN010281751.1:0-10086 GCA_963692815.1 Nyctanthes arbor-tristis
GCCTGTAACAGGTTGTAGCAATGACAAAGATGAGAAAACTCCCTATTCCATTTGTCCAAGGTTGAAGTCGTTCTCCGATTGGCTTCTCAATATTATGGCTTCTGGAACGTTGGAAGTGATTTTCCCCGCAGCTACTCGGGAATATGCACCGTTGGTTGAGGAGTTGTTGAGCAATCCAGCCTTCAGAGCAACCTACAATCGAAGAAGTGAACTGAAAACTCTGCCCAGTATTGCTAGTTATTTCCTAGAGAGGGTAACGTCATAACTCATTCACAGCATGTTTGATTGATTACAATGAATACATCGTGTCCTTGTGAAGCTCAATTAAATGTTACAAGAGCATGTCCAGTGGACTGTTTAAATATGACGTGCTCTCTAATTTAAGAGTCAACTCTTAAAATTTTGCTGCATATAGACTCTCCAACTTGACATTTTAATTTAGAGAATTTGGAGACCCAAATTCACTCTATTTTATATTATTAAGTGCATTATTATTTTACTTTTAAATTTTCGACGGGGAACCGAGTTATTGAATTCTTTGTTTGAAATTTATGAAAAAAACTAAAGTAGAGGAAAGTAATAAATAATTAGAAAGGAAGTGTGTGAAAAGAAAGAGAAAAATAATCATTACTTCTTGGAAGACTCAAAATAAAGAGTTCAAATTAAGGACCCATTTAAATAGTTACAAAAATTTTGCTCTTTGGAGTTATGGATAGTTTGTAAAATACAGAAAGGTGCTCTTCAAGTATAAAGAGTTGGGTGTAGATGCTCTAAACGAATAGTTTCAAGCAGGACCTTTATATGATTTGTCTTTAGATTTCTGGATTGCCTTCTTGAAGTAACATGAAGCATTTGCAAATTGCTCCGTTTCACTGTGGCCTTCATATAGAGATGTGTTCTCAGTTCTCTAGCTGGACTAAACAGATATATTCTTGACGCTAGATTCTTTGGCTGGAGACCTGTAATTTAGGTCTTAAACTGAAATCAATAATCCACATAATTATTGACTGGTTTATCTCTGAGCTTCTTCAATTATAACTGTGTAATCTTGAGATTAATTTGATTCAGTTCATAATATTTTTTATTCTGTATTTGCTGACTTAAAATCATTGAGTGTTCCTTTGCTGTTTTCCCTCTTCAGGCTGTTGATATATTGAAACCAGATTATAAGCCATCAGATTTCGATATCCTATGTGCTGAAGGTGTTACTTCATCCAATGGGCTTTCATGCGTGGATTTTTCATTTCCAGAGTCAGCGCATGGTGATGATGTTGACAGTGAAGATCCACATGATTCTCTGCACAGGTTAGTATGTCAAATAATTGATTAATGATAATATCCCTCCCAACTGTGTTACAACTTACAATAAAAACCTGTTAGACTTGAACTGTTCTCATTGATGATGCCGCACTCCTTTTCAAATCTGAGATGCACTATGTGCTTGCAGATTATGGACCATCAATTCAACTTGGCAAGCATAACAACTAGGAACTCGCCACTTACTTTGTGGCTTGTGCAATATGGTGACTTGCAAAACATAAGAACTATACTTAGTACATATTAGTGGGTACTCAGACAGATTTTTATTTGTATGCAACAGAATTGAAGAAAAATGGAGAAAAATGAAAGTGTCTCTGCTGGTTAGAGTTTAATTATAGAAAATTATCACGTGTGTAGTCTTCCCCCTCTTCCCATTCACTCAAATGAATCTCGGAATATAATGTTGTGAGTCAGCAACCTCCTTTTCATGTTTTCCAGGATGATTTAGGGTGAATTAAAGCTTGGAATCTTTAATTTTTCTAAATTCAAGAACTAAGGTAGGGGATGCTGGTGGCTTAACTTAATAGATTAAGTGGCATTTGAAGCTCAAGGTTCCAAGCGTTATTAATTTCTTGCTCAATTTTAAGGAGAGGTATGCCAATTTTGCCAACCCTAGAATTTATAATTAGGTGTTTAAGTGGGAATGGTTGCTCGAAGTTATGTAAACGTGAGATGCTGAATAAATAAGTTGAAAAGGTTGAAATGCTTATAAAGATGTATTGGCTTCTAAGATATGCCTGCCTACATGTCTGTGTTGGATTAGAACTTCAGTTTGTAGGGGAAAGTCTTAGGAATTTCTTTTAGTCAGAGGAGTCACAATCCTTGATTAGGTCCAGTGCCTAGCTGGTATTCATCATCAGCATACACATTTCAGGACTAGGGTGATTCTGGGCAAGTTATCATCATCTGAAAAATTCATTAGCAGTTTTATGTGGTGTAGTAAGTGGTGTTTCAAAGTTCTGCTTTCTTTCATTTAGTTTAATAGTATTAGATTAGATAGTTGCACATTGCAAAGAAAAAATAGGGCCTTTATGGAATTGATTTTCCTAAAATCAATTCTCATCTAGACTTATTTTCAACCACACATTCACCCATTAAAATAATCTTGCACTTGCCTATAGATTCGTAATTTTCCTTACTTTGCAACCACACATTCTCAAAAAATCCCTTTTCACAAAATCAATTCTCAAAAAATCAAAACTATTATTCACTTAGATTGTTAAAACATGTTGCCTTAAACCACTTAGCTTTTGTTTGGGAAGTTGCTTAAAATTATAAATTAGCAGAAATGAGTTGTGAATAAATGGTTAGTTCACTAGTTCTTATGATATTTGTGGATAACAGTAGGTTTTGACCAACTTAATTTATATTTTAATCTTTTTAAAAACATGCTTAGATTTGATAGGTTGCACATGGATTAATTACATTCGCACTTTCGCAGTCATTAAATTGTTAACATTAATATCATTTTTATTATTTATAAGTAATTTTTCTTAAAATTTTTATGTTGTAAGTAATTTTTATAAATTAGTGACCTACAAAACAAAGTTGATGTACAGTGACTTAGTTGATTGTTGGGTCGAGATAAGGTGACTTTGAACTAAATTAACTTTGATGAGTTCGTCAAAATTTAACAGCCATGTAGGATGACTAAATGACACATCTTCAACAACCATTAGTTAATGTAAGAAACTGAATGGAGTATCTGTGAATGAAAATAAATTAGAGTGACCCAACTGACAGTTGAGTCAAAATTCAGTAAGTCAGTCACTGCATATGGAATTAACCCGTTGCACATACATTGCGGAAAGCATTTACATGTTCAATGTTGCGGAATTAAATCTAATAATTGAATAATGGAATAGCATCTTGAACATGTTTGGCCAACTCAAGAAATGAGTACTGTGAACATTATTCCATTTTCAAACACATTTTGGTAACTTTACATGTAAGAGAATTCCAAAGATTACTTCTTCTGCTAGCAAATTTAGAAGAGAGTGGAGATCCTCAATTTTCACTGTGAAAGGAGCCTGCTTACTCACTTCCCTTGCATTGCTAGGAGGCTTGCTGTCCTCACTTGATATATCAAGAAGTCCACATCAGATAGTAATCGAATTACACTCAACAACCATGTTATCAATACTATCGGAGAGGACCTGACATTATTGTAGTTTTCCTTCTAAGAATGCTCAACTTTTCTTGACAAATTTGAAAGTCTAAGACATGCAAAGCATTCCGAAATGGCATCTGGTTCACATTTGTCATACCTGCCACCAACAAACTGTATGGTTCCCAACTGCGTAGCCTATAATAATACCCTCATGGTCATTGTCGTCAGCCCTCAGCGTGAATAAAGGGGATTGTATTCCTTAGGCTTCAACATCATATTTTAGCATAGACATGTAATGCCATAGCCAAGCCAGTATTATCGCTGTATGAATAGTTGAACATTATAAGCATGTAATTCCATGC
The DNA here is from genome assembly GCA_963692815.1 of Nyctanthes arbor-tristis. Lineage (NCBI taxonomy): Eukaryota > Viridiplantae > Streptophyta > Magnoliopsida > Lamiales > Oleaceae > Nyctanthes > Nyctanthes arbor-tristis. The sequence goes on from CAVNYN010281751.1 coordinate 3,793, forward strand.
TTCTTCACTACATTATATGTTGTGGTGGAAAAGAATGCTCAGGTTAAGATCTGCATCCAGAATGTTTCTTGAGAAGCATAAGATACCAAATTGAATTGGTTTGAAAATAGTATTCCATGCTGTACCACCAAGTGAATTTTATTGATGAATACATGTGATTTTACATCGATTTTTGCGTATTTTCTAAATTAGCTTCTTGTTTCCAGATTTCAGCTGATTAGATTGCAGACGAAAGGTTTTGCAGAAAACTGCAAGTGGCTTGAGATGTTTGAAGATGTTCGACTTGTTATTTTCAGTGTCTCCTTAAGTGACTATAGCCAGTATGTTACCGATAGTGATGGGAGCTCTGTCAACAAGATGGTGTTAAGCAAAAAGCTTTTCGAGAGTGTTGTTACTCATCCAACATTTGATCAGATAGACTTCCTTCTGCTACTAAATAAATTCGATCTGTTTGAGGAAATGGTAGAACAGGTTCCTCTAGGTCAATGTGATTGGTTCGACGATTTTCATCCTGTGATAAGTCGCAATCGCCCCAACAACAGCAACAGAAACAACATAAACCATAACCCATCTCTTGGACAGTTGGCATTTCATTATATTGCTGTTAAGTTCAAGAAGCTGTATTCAGAATTAGCTGGTAGAAAGTTGTATGTTTCACTAGTGAAAGGGCTGGAACGAAATAGCGTTGATGCTGCACTGAAGTACGCAAGAGAGATTCTGAATTGGGATGAAGAGAGAAATAACTTCTACTCGAGTGAGTACTCAATTTATAGCATGGAAGCAAATTCCTTCTCTAATTGAAATGAGAACTCATCACCACCGTACATAAACACGCGAATGAACCAACATATTATAGGTCAGATAGTTTGGAGTATATTCTTGGCATCTTTTCATCTGTTATGTTTGTGGTGCCAGATTGGAAACTGGCAAATGATTGAAATCGTGTGATTACTTCTAATCATTGTGTCGTCGGCCAAATCTTGTTATATGTCGAAATAGTTCGTTCACTGTTTAGTACTATAGTAGTTGCAAAATTCAGGGAAAGAAAAGAAAAGCCCTACGTAACATGCTTGTCTAGCTTTCTACTTGTGGCATTTGATTCAAGAATTTTCTGCTGTAGAGGAAGATGACATTATAATTCTAATGGATATGTTTGGGAAAAACTGACTGCTTTCGATGGATCCAATCAGATCACGGGTTCTTGGCTCTGAATTATTCCAAATATCATCTTTATTATTATACTTTTTCAGTTGATTCGAGTTCAGTCTTTCTTTCTATTATTCAGTTCGTTAAAAAAAGAGAGTAAACTTGTTCAGAAACTTGTTTATCGTAGTTTCAACCAACACCAGTTGTAGAAGGGAAAATATGTTCTGTTCTAAGATAAAAGTGAACAAAATTCATGCACTCTGATTCATGTTTCTCCTAGGTGCCCGTTACTTGCTGGAGAACCTCTAGGAGCTAATATTTATGGTATACAGAAAATTAGTCGGCTAGAAAACTATATCGAGCCTCCTCCCGTGTGCTCTAAAGAATGTTTTTACAGGACCAACCAGAAACCAACATTTGGTCATTAAAGATAGCAAGATTAGTTTGCGCAGATTGCCTGCTGTATTCTTTCAATTTAAACCATTGCCTAATATGTGAATCCGAGAAATCTGAAACTTCCCAACTGATCTTGTTTAGCAGGAGACCCTTGCGGATGTAACATGCCTGTACGTTAAATGAATATAAATAAACAATCAACAGAAGACACGGGCAAAGAAGGCAGAGCTCCGACGGTCTACATTCATGCAAAGAAAGATTATGAAATTAAGGATATTTCACCTGTAATAAACCCATGATCACATCTGAAGTCCCAGCCCCTTCCCGAAGACACAGAAGAATCCCAGGCTGCAATATTGTCAAGATGGTTGAATTTGGTAAGAGCAAAAAACAGAAACACTGATAGCAGCACATTTGGAATGTCTGGTTAAGCTAAAAATAAATAAAATTTCTGGATAAAATTTCACAATTCACTTCTTTAAGCTTAGCCACCAAATATGTTCTAGTTTCCAATAAACGTAGCAAGGGTTGACGAGATACGGAACAATAATGCAGTTGTGCTGCAATGGAGCGTAGAAGCCCCCTTCAATGTACTCACATCACCGATTTTGTTGAAACTTTTAGCAACACGCTCCATGCATATGAAGTAGATATCGCTGTCGTTTAGCGATCGCATTGTCGACATTGATAGCTTTGGTATTTGCCTCTTGGGACTTACTGATGGGCAGTAGCTCCCTGCCTATTGCAAATCTTACTTAGAAGTCATATCTGATACAGAGATAGCTTGAGAACACAAACTAAAGATAAATAATGGCAAGATGCAGAAGAGAAACCTCACCTCTGCTGCAAAAGAAATCAACGCCTTCCTCTTTACTCACTTCGGCTGGAGAAGGAACATATCACAGATTAATCCAGGTGCTTATTATCATCTCAAGCCTATCCTGGAATAAAAATGAAATACATAAAAAATAAGGTTGAGCAGGAATTGACAATTTACTATCCGTCCCACAAAGATATACCCTTTTCATTTTTCACATAGATTAAGAAAACTTAATTAATGTTGTTGGAAATGTACAATTTAAAATTTATTTCCTAATATGCCCCTTGGTTTATTTAATATTTCACTTTAAATCTTCTTTATTGTTGATTACCATGCATAATAAATAGGGGTATTTTAGAAAACTAAAAAGTTAAATAAGGAAAGGGGAATATAATTTGGGACGGATAAAAAAGGAATAGGCGAATATCTTTTTGGGACGGAGAGAGTACAAATTTGGGGATTTCACCCCAGATTCGGGGTGTAGTACTAGTAACCTATTTTCTTTATATTTCTAGTGCAAACAAAGATTCATCTCTTCATTATTTAGTACAGTTTAACATAGATTATTGGCCAAAAAATAAAATGTATTTAGATCAAATTGCTATTGCTAATAAATTAAAAAAATATTAAATTATCTCTCTCCAATATTAATATGAACAACATCAATAACGTTGATAACAACAGCAAAAAAAATAAATAAATAAAAGAATGGTAGATGGAAAAGGACAATGAAGGAATTACACATAAAGAATTAATTGCAAAATGATAAGGTGTTTGGGGTACTCTTGGAGAATGCTCAGTAGTATAACCTACTAGATGGGATTGATTAACATAATATCAGAGCAAGTAGTGGCATTGAGTTCAAATGTCACCATCCAACTATGAAATTTGTGCACAATATGCTTGATGGCATATGACAAGTACTAACCGTAAATAAATAGAAGTGATCCCTCTCTAATTACTTGTTTCACCGTGTTATCTAAAAGCATAAGTTGTTAGATAGGAGAATGACATTTATTTAAATTGTCAACACGTGCAGCAAGACCATTTCCTAGGTATTTTTGCCATATCCTAGTTAAATCACCTTTCCTAAAAGCTTATACCATGATATAGAGGTGATATATTTATATAGATTACTCAGTAGTCAACTGTAAATTGATATCAGACTATTGTCCTCATATGGTATAGTGTACTTGAAAAGAACACATGCATGTAGAAAGTGTTTAGTAGATATAGTGAGCTATATTTGTAAATTTTAATTCTGAACATTTTCCAGATGGTTGCCTACAAGTGACTACTTATTTAATGAAAATGACAAGCATACAGGAGATTTACAAGATTTGTTGGAATATTCACGTGGTAATGATATATATATATATATATACACACACACACGAGATAGACGTTAGACTTCAAGGGTATGGCATCTGTGTCAATATCAATATAAGAAAAAACTTAATGACCTTGAACTGAGATATATAACGTATTGACAAAATGTCAACTGCTCTTTGGCAACAGTTAAAAACTAACCTTAGTTAAAGTTTGCATGTGGACATATTTTAGCCCTTGATAAATGCCAAAAAGATCAACAGCTGAGAAGATTGGGTATACGACGAATGGCAGAACTAGTTGCAATCTATCCAATGGAGAAGTAAGAACATAAGCAAATCCTGTCACATCATCAGTATATAAACCCTAACTTGCAACCTAATATGTTGTAATCAACCGAGGTAAATGATTTTTTTGGACAAACATAGTGCTTAAAAGAAATTTACAAGTGTTAGCCCACATTATTTTTTTCCAGATTTCACGTGGGAAAATGACGCCCTAACGTGCGAAGTTATAATTATAAATACTTGACATGCATTGCATGAATTCATGATAAAAAGTTGAGAGCAAACACCTCTGGTTGTTTTTTAGCAAAATGTTCAAGACTGCAGCAAGCATCAGACCAATATTATCAAAGCACACTTTTTCGATCTGAAACCGTACAAAAATCAGATTGCAAAACATATAAAATAGACAATAGAATTATGACATCAAATACATGATATTTTATGGTCAACCTGGGATTTTGCAGAAACTTCACCAAGATTGTCCGCAGTGGCAAAGCTACGGTGAACAGCAGCCTGCAGACAATATGAAGCTTTAACTTTTCATATGAATACAAGAAGTGGTAAGCATTAAATACACAAGGAAAGAGAAGTATAAGTATATATTCTCAATAACTCAAAAAACCTACTTACTCTCTCTTTCATTATGTTTCATTGAAATGCAATGAGAACAACACTTCTCTGGGGCAGATTCGTCACATGCCCTAACCATGCAGTTGCTCTATTAGTTTATGTTCAGTTGATGTCACCTCTACATGTTAGAATTTACCAACAGTTCTTATCATATGCTTTCAAAAAAATATTGCACATATGTTAACATCTTCATCTTGATTCCATTTATATGTTATCAATATTTTTTTCTTTCATGTCCCTACAATCTATAACATCTAAGTATAGTTAATTCAGTGAGTGTCTATTAACACTTGAATCTACAGAAAATAAATTTTTATATTTAATGTGTGGTTGAGATTGAGTAATTTAAGGTAGTGGTGGTCTGATAAAATGTGCGGTTGAAATTGATTAAATTTATAAATTGTATGATAATTATAAATTTAACACATAACAAACACAAGCTTAATCATCAGTTTGTAAAACTTGCAATTTAATTGGCAGGTATCTACCGATTAACAAGAATCTGTATAACATTCCTACATCTCATCCAACATCTTCTGATAATAAGCATTTAAATATTGTCTTTATCATTTACATGTTTGTCTTAAAAAGTGCTTTAAGTTTTTAACTATCAAAGTATCCCATTCTAATATCATCAAACAAAGCTTATGTTATCAATGCATATCCTGCAACAAAATACATAATCCTTAATGTATCTTTTTAAGTTCCAAAAAGTCTTGGAGTTGCAGCAGAACCTTGAGACAAACATAAAGTGAAAGTACATTCTCTGTAGTTATCTGTACTAGGTTATACACTCGTAAAGGCTCCAACTTAAACATCTTAGATATTATTGACTACACAGAAATTTCCTTTTTATATCAAGAAAACAGTAACAAAAAGACAGGAAAATCAAGTTCCTTTTCTTTTTTATTTAACATGGAGTGACTTCGAGTGCAATTTGCAAGTAATTTATATTGGCCACAAAATTATGCCTCTGACGTCTCATCATATTTACATGCTTATATGCCGGAGGAAAATACACATTTCTTCTAACTTATTGAAACTATTAAATGTTCAAGTCAGGTATTTATTGAAGAACTTGTGTGGAAAAAGAATTAGCATCACGTATTCCAATGTAAAATCAACAGAAGGTATTAGAGAAGACAAGGCAACTGATATTAGATAAAGCGAGAAGGCGTGATCATGCTTATTAGAGAGCAAGTTGAAACTATGATTTTCTGAAATAAAAATTACAGAAATACTAAGATCTATATAAAACATTGTTGCACTAAAACTTGCACCAGTTGCTAGGTAGCAGGAAAGGCTTATCTGCTTTGCAATGTTTGCAATTGTTGCAAGCAGCAGGAAGTACTCAGGAAACACTGGAGTCAGCAACTCAACTCCAATGCTCAAAGTAAAGAGAACAGACGTCGAGAACCTTACCCTCTTCAATTAAAAAAAAGTTGAATCAGCAACTTACCAATTTTGGAACCAAGTCAGCTACATACAATACTAAATAATCTATCAAAGATTATATGTTGCCATATATGTCTGTTCTAGACAACAGAATTTCATCTTTTCAAAATAAGGGGTAAAATGAGGTAACAAATGATAAAATAGAAAAGTCTCCAATAAAAATGGCACTAATTAGAATTTAAAGAAATTTGGGGGGGGGGGGGGGAGGGTGTTGCAGAAAGTCTCTTGAGG
>CAVNYN010281754.1:0-11200 GCA_963692815.1 Nyctanthes arbor-tristis
AAATAATTACACCATTATAAGGATATTGTTGGTATTAAAAGAAAATGTTAGGGATAAAGTGGAAAAGTGAATGTTTTACACACATTATCACTTTTACCACCGCATATATTTTTTCGTGTCATATAACGTGCAATGTGCGTTTAAATGGCTAGTTGATATAAAATTCTCAAACTTATGGAGTTACTGACCTAATTACTAGCCCTAGTATATATAGGGTGTTATTAGAAGACTCTCGTGACCCCTTGCATCGTCTTCATATATCGGGTGTTGCTCAACTATCACTCAAGAGGAAGTTGATGATGATGTAATTTTATTAACTTCATTTTTACAATATTAAAATCTATTTTCATATTTAATACTGCTAAATGTGACTATTTCTCTTACTACTTTTACAGGAATTGAATATTTCTGAGTAGTTCACAACTAATCAAAGAGAATAATGAAGATTAAAGGGGGACAAGTTCGGAGTGTAACAATTTGCATTTTTTTATTATATAATTTTTTTGAAGGCATTTTTCTATCGATGTGAAAGAATCGTCTTATTATATATATTAGATTTTGTTGGAAACTTTAAAATACTAAATAAACATCTTGCTTCATTTTACACTCAACAATTGATAATATGTTGCACATAATATTGATTGAAAAGGGAAAAAATTTATGGAGTCCTTTCGTGGGTCATGGTAGCACTCCACCCCTCATGACCCGACCCGTCTTGACTCGTCTCATAAATTCGTGGGTTTGGGATAGGTTTGAGGCAACTTCAAGACTCGTGGGGGTGGGCTAAGGGTATGGCTAATCCACTCCATTGCCATTCCCAAACTAATTGAACTAAAAAATTAACCATAGTAAAAATTAAAGATTAACCTTGGAATTAGATTTAAATAACACACTAATTGAAATTAAGGAAATAATCTGGGATAAGAATTAAAAATATAATTTGAAGTTAAAAAAAAATTCAAAAGTGAGCTACAAATGTAATTTCAATTTCAAAACTTATTATTGAAATAATAATTGAAGATCGGAAGAGCGTCGTGTAGTAAATGCTAGACTAAAGATCAATCTTTAATGTAATAAATACAATATTATAAGTACAACAATTATAATTGTTTTAAGGAAAGTTTCACTATTTTTGCTTCTTACTAATTGATTAATAAGAGTTTAATAAATACAATGTAGTATTTTAATTTCACAAAAATTAACTCAATATTTTAATATATTTTGATTAATAGAGTGCAATAAATCTTATCATATCTTATCTCATCTCATATTAAAGTAAGATGCAAGTTTTCCTACCAAAACCACAATCCTCTTTAAATATGCCTTTTTTTTAATTTTATTATAATAATATATACATAATTTATATATTTTTTAATATATATATTACATATATCCCCAAATAAGCATTGAATTAATTTCCAATCTTATATATACTTTTATTTTATATACATACACATGTGTGCGTATATAAAATCTACAGATGCACACACGCGCACACACACAAAATCTACACATTCTTAATTTAAATTGCAAATTGATACATGATCCTCAATTATTAAGTTCCAAATTAATCTCTAATCTCATATATGTTTTTTTAAAGTACAATTATAAATATGCATCTTAGAAGCACAAATGCGATATATATTAATCAACAATTTGTCTGACTCAATTTGATTGCGAGCTCAATTAAAAATGATTTTCCCGCTTATTGTCTGGCTCCTTTAAAAAATCAATTCATGATGTCATTATTCTATTATTATTATTATTATTATACTTTTCTTTATTTTTATATTTTTCCTTTTAATCAATTAATTTAATATTCTTATTTTAAAACTCTATCTACATATTAATTTAATATTTTTATTTCAGGACTCTATCTACAAATTATATTTAATATTTTTGTTTTAGAACTCTATCTACATATTACATTTTAATTATTTACTATTGTACAATTTCATGATTTTATGTTCTTCTAATATATTATATTTTACTTTCTCAGTATAATATGTTCATGAAACGTACGACTATTAAATATAGTAGTCTGTAAATGTATGGGTGTAAAACTAATATAGATTATACTATCAGGTTTTATCAACTTTAAAGAAAATAAAAAATAAGAATTAATAAAAAAAGTATTGGTTCATTTATTATACTTTTTCTTATTGTTATGTTTTTCCTTTTAATCAATAAATTTAATATTTTTATTTTGGGACTCTATGTATATATTAATTTAATATTTTTATTTCAGAACTCAATCTACCTATTACATTTAATATTTTTATTTTAGGACTCTATCTATATATTAATTTAATATTTTTATTTTCAGAATTCTATCTACATATTACATTTTAATCAATTTTACCATGTCCGATTGTATAATTTCATGATATTATGCTCTCCTAATATATTATATTTTACTTTCTCAGTATAATATGTCCATGAAACACACGAGTGTTAAACATAGTAGTCCGTAAATGTACATGTGTGAAATTAATATAGATTATACTATCAGGCTTTATTGCTTTTAAAGAAAAAAATAAGTATTAATAAAAAAATTAGCGGTTCATTTATTATGTTTTTTCTTATTGTTATGTTTTTCCTTTTAATCATTTAATAATATATATATTAAATGATATTTTGTCTAACTCAATTGCAATTTCATCTGACACAATTAGAAAATCTTTCCTGCCTAAAACTCTATTTGGCACCATTTCTTATAATGTCATACAACATCAGATGTCGCTTTTAATAAAAAAATTGTTAAAAATATAATAGTGAAGGATTGAACCCATGACCTATATGTTACGAGTAACATACTTTTAAACCATTATACCAACTCTTTTATTTGTTAATAATTATCATTTATAGTTTACTATTCTCACGTATTTTCACTTAAAGAAAATATTATTATTAACCACATATATACTTAAAGGTTAATTATATTGAGACTACATTTTTATAAATCTCACCAATTTTTCAAATATACTAAAATGGTTAAAATTAAAATGACACAATTAATCATCTCATTCTTCATACTTATAAATGTTTCCTCCCTCCTATCTTCTTTCCTCGACGTGCACCAGAAAACCCTAATCAATCTATTTTAATTTTTATAATAAAAAATTATCAAAATCAAAAATAAAAATTTCTTTAATTTTGTACTAAAATAAATTGCTACAAGCTATTACCCTAATTAATAAATCAGTTTTTCTACAAAGTTTTAAGTCATTTTTCCGCAGTGTTTCTAAATTCGTAAACCTACGAAATTAGATTTATGGAAGAAATAAATAATCAATTAATTAATATTATAATTTCACACGAAAAGTAGAATTGACAAATTGCATTATTCGATCCAGTTGGATTCCTGAATAAACATAAATGTGAATATTAATTAACTTCCTTTGATATTGATTAGCCTAATTGAGAAGAAGAACATTATTTTGTATTGCTATCTTCAAGTTTATCTTCTCGAGATTCAAAAAGTCTTACAAAAATCACGTTTTGTTTTTGGCCTATAGTTACGAAATTAATAAATTGTAGTGTATAAAACTTTTATCTCTATAAATAAAAATAGTCATAATTATTAACATTTATAGCGGGAAATATTAAGAAAAAATTACAATTATAATTTTCAATTAATCTAAACTAAAGGTATATATGTTTAATTAATTAAATATTCAGTTTAATTAAGAAAAAAATAAAAGTTCTAAAAAGAAACTTATTATCCGATGAACATGGGCTATAAACTATGTTCCTCATTCATATTTATTTCTTTTACTTTATTATTATTTGACGAACACAGGTTATCAATGAAGTTTTTTATTTATATTAATTAATTTTCATTGTTTTATCAATTATAAACTACAAATTTTTTAATAAGAAATTATAAACTACAAATAGTTTCATATTATAGACACTTATCTATTATTGCATAATCAAATTTATCCATAATTTAAACAATTAAATAACGATAAATATGTGTTAGTTATTAAATTAAATAGTGAATCTTATTTCAAAAAAATTGGATGGATAGGGTAAAAGAGAATAAAAATATAAAAAATTGAAAAAAATGAAGAATACCACATGAGTTACCGCAATAGGAAATAAAATATCAAAAAAGACCTTATTAATAGACTTTTTAGCGGGACCGCAGACTAATTTACTTATATATATGCGCTACTTTTTTAATGACTATATTTCTTATTTGTTAGACTAAAATAATAACGTGATATTATATATGGGTATTTATATAAAATAAAATGAAATATCACCCAATTAAAAATGTATGTGACGAAATAAGGTATTATTTGGTTAAAATGGTATGTCGAGAGGGGTACTTTTCTATTTCTATAGGATTGAAAATTTTTATATGAACGGGTATCGAGTTAATACGAGTATGTACATACTCATACGTATTACTAGACTGTTAACTAATAATATTAAATAAGTTAGATGATATAAACGTAAAATATAGTAAAATATTAATCGAGTACATAAACATGTAACTATTAATATATTATTAATAAGCTATTAATTTAACGTGTCAAATACTAAAACAATATTGTATATTTACTACTTTTGTTATGAAAATCCAATGGCATTTATTTGTTCAATATTTTATTGTACATTATTATTGTTTTTTTAAGAATTAATCTTGCTCTACAACGCACATGTGAGATGCTAAACTCATAATTACTATAGTTGACTGTGATTCGATCATTTGATTGGTAATTGTTATCATCTCATATATGTTGGACCTGTGAACTTGAATGACATGCTTGGATAGGACTTAAAATTATAGACTCAATTATGTAATCAAATTTATACTCAATACTCAGACATTTTACCACAAATATCCAGTGGTGATTTGTGATTCATATATTAGTTCGTAATTCTAGGTAATGCAACTTACACGTCAATTTTGATATGAATATACATTATAACTCTAACGATTATCATTATAAAATCATGTTATTTTTTTAAGGATTTCATCTGTAATTTGCTAGACTAAAATAACAATGTGACATAATGAGTGTTTACACAATATAAAACGAAGTCTATACAATTAAAAAGGTATGTTGGAAAATGAGGTATTATCCAGTTAAAAAGGGTATGTCTAATGTACTTTTTATATGAGTATGAGAATTTTTATCTACATGGGTATCGATTGAATACGGTATGTATGTGCCTGATATATTTTATTAGACTTTTAACTAATAATATTAAATAAGTTAGGTGATTTAAAAATAAAATATAGTAAAGCATTAATCGAGCACAAAAATGGTGACTATTAATATGTTATTAATAAAACATTAATTTAACTCGTTGAATGCTAAATTAAAATTTTATATTTACTGATTTTGTTGTACAAATCCGATGGCACGTATCTGTGCAACACATGAGTGCGACTTTTTTCGATTCCACCATTGGTAATGACATTGGTGTTGTATGATATTTTTTTGGTATCTTGGCATCCCGTCTTTTAAGAGACTCGTTTGTTGTATTTAGTGATAGTTATATTTTATTTTCATTTTCAACTTTTCATCTAAGGTATGCGGGGGTACAAATATGATACTATTTGATAAAATATGATACTATTTTCTTTTACAATGCTACAAATGAGTTGTGCCATGTGAATATTTTTTTTACTTTTTTTTATATGAGCTCAATCCAATTGACTACATCATCTTTTAATATTCTTGCTGGTTCTCTCCACAACCTGCTATTAAAATTTATTGTTAAGGTGAATTATATGAATCTCTTTTATTTTATCAACTATTCGAGATACTTTTTTGTTTCCGTTCTCACTAAGGAATCCAAGATACTTTTTTATTTCCAGTGTCACTAAGGAAAAAAAGAAGCAAAAATTATGACAACATTAATTAGTATCAAATGTCACTGAATTTTTACTTTACTTACGAATGGATAAATAATATTTAACTGTCAAAAATTAGATCAAAAAATTTAATTTAATAGGAATTACGTCTCTCTACTTTAATTATCAACAATTATATGACTAAAGTTATATACATAATTACAATAATGTCACTTTTTTAATGCTATATTATTACCTTATCATCATCAAATTATAGTATCAAATAATAATAAAATGATTACTCTAAATGACATCTTTTACTGAAGAGGAAAAGTAGAAAAATAATTTTAGGGTTCAATATACGATCTGCTATGTATCATAAAGCGGTCGTCTAATATTGGAGATACATTTCTCATACAAAACAATGATACAACAAAATTAATTACCCGAAATGCCACTATACTTATGAAAAATTATCTCGCATGTCATTGTACTTTAAAACTCACCCCATATGCCACTGAGCTTGTGAAAATGTTATCTAATTTGCCACTTCGTCGACATCTGGTTAAAAAACTAAAGGCCAAGATGCCACGTGGTAAATTTCATTAGCCATGTTATCAAGTCCATTACATTTTTAACAGTTTGTTTACGGAATGGCAAACGGGATAACACTTTCACAAGTTTAGTGACATATGGGGTGAGTTTTAAAGTACAATGGCATGCGAGATAACTTTTTAAAAGTATAGTGGCATTTTGGGTGATTAACTCTCTATTTTGACATATAATTTTAACTAAATTTTTACTTATTGCCACGCATCGTAGAGAGGACTATGCTATCATTTTATCATTTTACTTTACAAATCTAAAGACGTGTGCTCTTCCGATCTCTAGAATTTTCAACCATAAGTTGAAGTTAAATATCAGTATTTCTGGTAGTTACGAAATTTTTATCATTCGACTATATTGTGTAGTGACACAAGACTTATAATCTCAAGACTTAGAGATCGCATCATTTAGGAAAAAATTATATTTGGATTAGATGCAGGTGATAAATTATTTATTGTAAGAAAAACTCTAATACTATTTGATCCAAGATTTCCTTTTACAATACAAACTACATTTATAAATTTGTCATAGTTTTTATATTCTTTTATGATATCAAGTATTTAAATTTTCTTAAAACTATTTTTGATGTATGACTTTTCACTAGATCTCTATCCGTACATCGCTCGGGTGAAAAATCTAGTTTATCCTATTAAAAGATAGCATCAAGAAAATCAACAATATAAACCCACATATAATATGATTATGTACTACAATAAAATATAGAATAGAGAAATCAAACTCAGGACCTCTAGGTCCCAGTGCCTCAGTTTAGTCCCCAAACCAAATCTCATATATGTTAATATACATAATATATGTAATTATAATATATATTATATAATATATACCGATGTATATCCATTCTCCCATTTATATACGCTCAATTTATACACATATAATATACACATTCCCAACTTAAGCTGTAAATCCTTTCCAAACCTATGGCTATATGTTTGTTGCATTACTTATTTTATTTTTTTTTTTTTTTGTGGGAACCTAAAAATTTAAGTTGATGGGATATAATAATATTTGATGATGATTTAGAACAAAAATAAAAAATTGTTTTAATTTTTTTTAGAGTGAAAAGTGATTAAAAATTAATGTTAAGGGTAAATCATATAGAATTTACTTTTTATTGTAATATTGCTTTCCTTGAATCTTTTCTAATAGAATGGTATGTAGATTTGTTAGAATGGATTTGATGGATAGTGACTTCTTTGGAGAATTATATGGCGTTTTATGATGAAATGAGAAAAATAATTTTTCTAAAAATATATGGTGGACAATGAGTGCAGAAAATAATTTATTTTGATAAATGAATATCATCTACTCTTTAAATTGTTCTTCAAGTTCTTGTGCTGATGCTTATTGAATAAGGATGTGAATGTAGTGTAATTCTGGATTTATATAAATTTCGCATGCTCTCTTTTTCATGGCTTCTTGGTTTCCGTACTCAGCCTTAAATTCATTTGGAATTAAAAAATTCTTCATTCTCATTTTCATTACTTAAGAGTATTGTTCTATGAATGACAATTTAATTAACTTTATATCAAGTGAAAATATTGTACGTCTCAATTTGATTTTGTTTATACATATCAATAACATGTACATATGAGTGAATAGTACGCAATAAAATTATGATTATTTAGTTTTTCAAATTACCACGCATTATTTTGTTAATTATTCTATTCCGTGCAATGCACGGGTCTATGTAGGGTATAATAAGAAGAAAGGATAAATCGGAAATTAAAAGAAAATTGTAGACACAAAAGTGGAATTCGAATATTTTACAAGCATTCTACTTTTTTTATATGGCAAATTGTATTCCCACCACACTTTTATTTCTCACACCACATTTCCTCAATTTTAAGCATCCCTAAATAAAATTTACATTTACAACGTTATTTTAACATTCGTAGAATGTTTTTCCCCATTTCACCAAAATCATTATTTAAGCTTTTCCCCATTTTTAGAGTCTTCTTCTGCCGTATGCTATTTATCATTTCATCCTCACATGACAGTTCATCAATTCCTTTCTTTCTTCTCCCGTCACACGCAATTCTTTGCAATTTGGAGTAATTGCATCAATGATTGTTTCTCCTCCTTCCTTCATTAATTATTTATATATATTTTTAATTTCCTCTCTTTATCACATTTAAATGTTTCACTCAACCGTCAATATTTTTGGTTTGTTTTACTATAAGATAGGAATAATTGGTTCATGGCAAACTGGAGAATAAACCACTGCATTCAAGGCCAAAGACAAATAATTAACACAATCTATGAAACAAGGTAGATTAAATAAATAATGCATTAAAAAAAGGAATTTTCAAATCCAATCCAATTTCTTATGAGATGGGACTATAAAGCTTTATTTAAAAATAAAATTAAATTTGACTTCCGAATCTCCATAAGAAAACAATCTGAAAGTTCAAATGCTTGTAATGGAAAATTGAAAATTATATTACAAGAACTTGAATTGATTGGGTCGTATTTATAGTTTAACGATTGTGATGAAGCGGATTCAAGCAATGTGCAAATAATATTATTAGAGACTTTTATTATATTCATTTCTAAAAGGTAGGTTATAAATGTTAAATTATTGTGGTGTTTTGATTAAAATTTTAGGTTATTTGTGGTACATCTAGAATGTTGTGTGCGAATCAATTTTCATGGGGTAATACAATTACCCTTTTTATATTTAGTGATGTGCATTCATCCAACAAGCAAAGTGCCAAACCAACCATAAATCATATTGGCACGGTGCTAAATCTAATCGCAGAGTACATTCAAATTGAAATAAATAAATAAAAGGGTTATTTTCATGTTAGGTTCCCAACCTTTCAATTTTATATCAATTTTGTCACAATTTTTTTTTGTCCCGCTAAGTCCCCAACCTTCTATTTATTATCGTATTAGGTCCCCAGTGTCACTTTTCGTCCCCCACTTTTCAATTTTCACTATTAACCCTTATTCAAATGACTATTATACCCTTATTTCTTTATTTTCACTATAGGTCCCCAACCTTTCTATTTTTATACGATTTTGTCCTCATTATTTTTTCGATCTATAGGAGCTCCAATCTTTCATATTTTGTCATGTTATATCCCCATAACACTTTTCATACAAAACATTTTAATTTTACTGTTAATACAATTAATTATTTAAATAAAAAATAAAGAATAATATAAAATAACACTTTTCATACAGAATATTTTAATTTTTACTGTTAATACAATTAATTATTTAATTACACCTAACTCATTCCAACACAACCAAATCGCAACAATCGGAATCGGAAATAAGGATAATAAAAAAAAATCAATCTATAAAGGTCTCGATAGAAATCAAATTCGCGTCGAAAAAATTTGTTGATCTAAATATCAGTGTGATGAATACAATCTAATTTCTTAATCTACAACAAATCACGTGGCGAATATAAATCGGGTAGATCCACCCCAAAAATTGATTTTTGATTTATTAAAAATAAACATAATCATGATACTTTATTCTAATTTCATTTCTTGTCTCTTCTTGTGATTTTCACCTTAATTTGGCCTCGATTTGTTATCCGTCTCAACCAGATTTGATCTACCAATTGTGGATGCACAAAAAAATTGAATTAGTATATTAAGGGTCAGTTTCATTTTGTAAATTAAAAATGATTTTTTTATCCACCCTAATCCATATCCACTATGTGATATGTGATGAATCAAAAAATCCAATCTAATCTGTTGTATTGACTCTCAGATCAGAAACTTTTTTACTCAAATTAGGTATCTTTCAAGTTTGATGCAGATCGAATTTTTTATTATCACTATGAACTAAGATGTGCAGTGTTCTTATTTTTTATAGTTCTTTATTTTTAATTTAAATAATTAAAGGTGTAATAGTAATTTTAATAGAAATTAAAATTAATAACTGAAAGGTTGTGGTTGTAAGATGTTATTAGCGATAACAAATGAAAAGTTAGAGGTCCTATATGCCTAATAAAATAATGGGGACAAAATCGTATAAAAATAGAAAGGTTGAGGACCTATAGGAAAATAAAGAAGTAAGGGCATAACAGTCATTTAGATAAGGGCTAATAATGGAAATTGAAAGGTTGGGGAAGAAAAGTGACGTTGGGGACCTAATGCGATAATAAATAAAAAGTTAGAGACTTAGCAGGCCTAGAAAAATAATGTGGATAAAATTGATATAAAATTGAAAGGTTGGGGGACCTAGAGTGAAAATAACCCTAACTAAAATGACATAGTTGTTTTACCTAGACACTTCGAATGAGTCAGATCTCCATATTAAACAAAATTTAAGTAATTATCATATATTCCTTTTAATTTAATTATTACTTGATATATGTATTCTTTCAAAATGTGCTTTCATCTAAATTATCACTGTGTTAGATGCAAGCAAAGTACCAAAACCAACCATATTTGGCACGGTGCTAAATCTAATCTTAGATTATATCCAAATTGAAATAAATAAAATGACATGACAAAGTTGTTTTACCAAAGCACTTAGAATGGGTCAAATCTCCATTTTAAACACAATTTAAGTAGTTATCATATATTCTTGTTACAAATGTGGAGAAATGGAAATGAATAAAAAATTTGTTAGACGTATAGGCATTTTGGTCATGACTTTGAGTGTTATCCGTTTGCTGATATTCAGATATGAATTCGGATTTGCTTTCTCCTTGTCGAGAGCTTCAAAATTATATATTTATTTGCCCAAAATGGTGGTTAGGTGAATGAGGAAATGATTCTCAAAGTTTGTCATAAG
>CAVNYN010281755.1:0-33030 GCA_963692815.1 Nyctanthes arbor-tristis
TTAAATCATACTACCAATTTATGTATAAAATTTCAACTCATTTCTTCAATTAAAATTTCATATTAATATTAGTTAGCCACCACCATTTCTTAATATAACACTAAGAAATTAAATTCCATAACTAAATATTGATTTAATGCCTACTAAAATAACAAATAACACTAATCATAAATCTTTAAACATTAGTTCTTTGGCTTAAATAAATTTCCCCACTTATTATTAAATATTAAGTCATTAATTTCTTTCATCTATCCTTAACTTCACCCACTCTCTAAATTATTATGGTAACCATAACATTAATTTATATGAAAAGTTTCAATTTACATACTCTATCTAAAATTTCATCCATATAAACTTCATCTTTATCCTAACTACCATAATCCCTATAATAACATCATAAACTTTAAACTTTATAATCACAACATGATTTCATGCCTTTAAATTGTGTAGTAGCAAAACAACAACCTAGTATTGTATATCCATAAAACTCCAATAAACCCTAACAACTCATATTCTTCAATTTATATAACCTCATAAATTTAAGGCCAAGAAAGCTTACTTGTTTGTGCCTTGTATTTCTCTTCTTCCTTCTTCTAAAGATTCTTTAAACTTTACTTTTTTTTCTTTCTTCTTCTTCTACTGCAGAAACGTCCGGCCCTTTCTTTTTTTTTTTCTTGCTTTGTGTCTTTGAATTGGGTTCCTATAATATATATATATATATGTGTGTGTGTGTGTGTGTGTGTGTGTGTGAATCACTTGGCCCAGCCAAGTCTCCTGAAAATTCCTGAAATTTTCCTTTTTTTTTTTTATAACATAATTCTTGTTTCCACTTTAATCCTAAATTTTGCGTGCATATTAAATTTGGTCCTTATATTTTTAATTGACGTCGTAGAATGGATAATTAAAAGGATTGGGATGTTACTAGTGACGCCATATACCCGTTTGCTCTGCTATCTGAATTGTTTTATGGTATTATGGCCCTGCTATGTGGAGATCGGAAGAGCACACATGTTATTGAATTGTATGGGCTTACGGGTAGAAGCTAAACTAGTGATGTGTCAGAACTTTGTATCATCGAATCTCTGAATCTTTGTGATCTCCTTCTTTGTGCATAAAAATGTCCTCTTCTGTATCATTTTGTGTGGGCCAATACATTTTATTATTCACTGAGTACTTTTGTACTCACCCTCTAATCTTCTATAATTTTATAGGTATTGTACTTAACAGCTCTGTTGCCAGATCGTCCCAAAGATGGAGATCATACATGTATGTGATCGAGACTTCAGCGGGTGGCCGATGTTTCGTTGTGGGTAGCCCACAGAACATTTAATCATCAGAGTACACAGCGAAAGCACCTCGATATTTTAAACTGTATTTGTATCCATTTTTAATCGTTAAAGGCTTCCGCTATTGTATAAAAATTTCGTTCGTGACAAGTGGTATCAGAGCATGGTCCTACGGCCTCATATACATGTATCGCTCCTATTTGGACGGATCCGCGCACTTATAGGTATTGAAATCAATTATGTTAATTGATGATAAGCTAAATTTCATTTTGGTGATACTATTAGTATATAAAATTGGATATTAAAGGTTTATCAATTGTAATAAAAACAAGAAAATTGGAATGAAAAAGAAAAGCTAAGTGGTGTGAAAATTATAGTATATTTGGAAAAATGAAAATGGGCAAAATATATATATATATATATAATGATAATTTTCATTTCATTTCTAAGTGTTAAGTTAATGCAAAAAGATATCATATATCACATAGGCCCTTTTTTTTGGATTAGAGGATGTTGAAAAAAATATTACACTATGAGGCCGCATGGCACCCCGCGGCCAATCGCGGAATGCATTCCGTGGGCAAGCCGCAGGCAACAGAAATATAGCGGTGAAGACCCCGATTTTTCTCCTAAAAATTTGCTGTCAAGTTCCTGAGCTTTCTGAATGCGTCTGAATCAATCCAAATATTTATTCTATGTATTTTTAAGCCTTGAACTCTAACTTTTCTCACATTATTGATCTTTATATCATTTGAAAAGATTTTCTTCAGCGATTATGCACCCAAATCGAACTTTGTTAGGATCTTGAATACTTAAACTTTTGTAAATATATGACATATGCTAATATTGATACAAGTGTTAGCTATATTTTTAAAAATAATTATCACCAGATTATTTAGCAAATTTCGAGGACGAAATTTAATTAAGGGGGTAGATTGTAACATCCCGCGAAATTTAAGTTATATTTGACGATGATGGAATAAATGCTTCTATTGCACTAGAAGATTTCAAGATATTTACTCAATTGAAGTCAAAGAAGGATTTTGGTCCTTAATCAACCTCAATCAAAGTAAGGTGACTTAATCACAAGACACCACGAAGTACAAGGATATATCTAACAATAAACGAGTGAACCTCGTTTTGCCACACAGTCTTGCAAGGTATACAACTTCATATTGTGCCACGTGTCACAACGTCATTGGCGGAACTCCAATTTTATTAAAACTAGCTAATTTTCAACTATTATAAAAAATGTTATTAGTCCCAAAAGTTTCCCAAGCATTGCCAACACCCCAACCTCTCCTCCCTTACACCCAAATTCGTCCATCGCTATGGTGGGATGAAGAATAACCCCAAAAACTCACTAAAATACATATTTGTCTCTAGAAAAAAGGTCCTTATCATATATAGAAAGATTATAACCTAATTAATAGTTTTAATTGAAGAATTTTAAGGCTTTAGAGGAGTTTTATACTTGGAATTATTCAACGAATATTTGAGGTGAGTATCGTATGTCTTGGCTCTCCCCCTTTGAATCTCATATCTCCCATAATTCTCTTTGTTCAATAGTTGATTGTAATTGCTTCCTATAATTCTATTGTATTGATTTGGCATTCGATACTTAAGTGTGCACACTTGTCCTTGGATAAATGATTGTTCTTTACTCTTGGCCATCGCTAGTGACGCCATATACCCGTTTGCTCTGCTATCTGAATTGTTTTATGGTATTATGGCCCTGTTATGTGGTCTCAGCCATTCTAATATGTTATTGAATTGTATGACTTACGAGTAGAAGTTAAACTAGTGATGTGTCTGGGCTTTGTATCATCGAATCTCTGAATCTTTGTGAATGAACTTCTTTGTGCATAAAAATGTCCTCTTCTGTATTATTTTGCGTGGGCCAATACATGTTATTCACTGAGTACTTTTGTACTCAACCTCCAATCTTCTATAATTTTATAGGTATTGGACTTAACAGCTCTGTTGCCGGATCATCCCAAAGATGGAGAAAATACATGTATGTGATCGAGACTTTGGCGGGTGGCCGAGGTTTCGTTGTGGGTAGCCCACAGAACATTTAATCATCAGAGTGCGCAGCGAAAGCGCCTCGATATTTTGAACTGTATTTGTATCCATTTTTAAGCGTTAAAGGCTTCCACTATTGTATAAAAATTCCGTTCGTGACATCATTGCTGTGCGCTCGTTGATCCTCTTATTCCCGCCGACTGATTGCTCCTCCAATTCCCTCCAGCTGATTTTTTCCCCCTCAATTTTTACTAGTCGCGAGTATTATTAAGTGGATCTTGATTTGCTATTTCACTTTCTGATTTATCATTTCTTTCTTGGTTAATAGATGCATGAAATTTGAAAAGTAGAAATAAATTATACAAAAGAAGAGAGAGAGAGGACGTCTAGGATTTGTTTGAGAGGGAAAGCTTTTGGCGAGCCAGCCCAAAACCGTTTACCCAACTTAAACTGACCCAACCCAACGCGTATCGGTTTGGGTCGGGTTGATCGGCATGTCGGGCTGGGTTCGGTTTCAAAATTTGGAAATCGACTCAAACCGATACGCGTTGGGTAAATCTATAGTAAATTCTTAATGAAGCAAGTGAAGCACAGAGGATAAGAATTTTAATCAATAATCAATTTTACTTTTGTCTCAGTCCTTCAATATATCCCACTGAATCGATATACTTGAACATCAAATAAATGTTTATGAATCCACATTCGCACATCAATACTTTGAAAACTTGGGATTACCACAAAAGCCCTAATTTTACATATGTTGGAACTAATGTTCAAGGTTCAATTGGTTAGATAGAATTATACTAGACCAGATTTAATTTAAAGGAAATTTAATTTCATTCATTCAAGTCAAAGGTTCCCTCTTATATTCTAATATGTCATAAAAATAAGGGTAAATGCACAAAAGGTTCCCAACTTTTACAAAAAGTAACAATTTCATCCATCAATGATACTATATCCTATGATTTTACAATGTCATAGAGTCTACAAAATATATCAATATTGAACAGTTTGACTAAATTCTATTGTTGAAATAAAAATGTTCTCATCTTTCCATTATATAGTCTATTTTACTATTTCATGTTGATTAAGAATTGTATTAGAAATACATATTTTGTAATCTGTGTTTTTAATTTTTTTTTGAAAACCTAATCTGTGTTTTTAATTAACCCTTATTTAATGAGTAGAATTTAACATTGCTAGTTTTAAGTATTAAATAAGAGTAAATTAGTAAAATAATATAATTTTAGGACCCGTTTGATTAGATTTATAAAATCAATTTATAAAGGGAATTTATAATGAGTAAAAATGAGTGGTGAAGATTTAATTGAAGTTTGAAATGTATGGTGATTATTGAGTAGTTGTCAAATTAACAGTGAAATCATAGCAGGTGAGATTATAAATTATAAAAATAAAATATATCAAACAAGCCCAGAGGATTATATAATTAAGACCAAGAACGGCGGGTAAGAGACGAAAGAAACATCCAAATAGAAGAATCTCAAAAGCAAATTGTCAGTGTTCATTGTTTTGCGAAGTTCAGATTTCCTCTGCAGTTGCGGCAGAGTTCAAGAATCCGAAGAAATCAATCAACTTCCCCATCCGTACCCCTATGAGGGGACCCTCCGTTTCGATTATTCGCGCAGACTAATAACCATGACCCGCGTTTCAATCCCACAAATCTCCATCTTCACGGTCTCGCTCCTTTTCCTTCTGGTCTCTTTCTTTTTCCATTTCTATCTCGGCCCAGATAAGCATACCGCAACTACGACTGAATCGCACCCAGAAACCCATGTGAAGAGTCACATAATCCGATTTGTTAAATACAAGAAAGCCCAGGACCACCGGGAATATCTTGAAGGCAATGTACATTAAAGGGGTGGAAATGGGTCGAGAGGAAGAACCCTGCGACGCTCTTCCGATCTCACGGATTTCGCCCTTGTAGCGATTGAAGAGGGTATGCTGGAGCTTCTGACTGGGGAGTTTAGGAAATTGGAGCTGGTGAAGGATGTATCATTGGATTTGAGCTACCACAGAGGGGTTCTTGAGGAGAAAAATGGGAAAGTTGGGGCGTTCGTGGATGGTAAAAAGAGGCCTGGCAAGATTTTCACCGCCATGTCGTTCGATGAAGGGGAGAATCGAGAAGCAGTTGCGAGCACGAGCGGCATGCGTATTACCTGGAGGAGGAATCTGATGATGCAGGTGAAGTTTTTCTCTGCTGTCTTCCCTTTTATTTTCATATCACTGGAACTAGAGATATGATTGTGGATCATAATCAAAATCATGAGTTCACTTGTTCTAAAAACCAAACGCACTTCACGTGAACCATTAAGGAGCTTTTATTTTTATTTTAATGGTTTACCTCGAAAATTAGCACATCCTAAGAAAAACGGAAGAGGAGACACTTGACTTGGGGGATGAGAAGCAATGTAAAATATTTCATGGATAAGTAGATGTTTCAGATTTCAGGGTGAGCACTGGGGATAAAGGGATTGTGATACTTGTCTGTTTTTAGAGGTAACGCCTGCTAGATTTTGCTAATTTATTGATTTGTATTATAGTTTCCATTGCACAAGGTGGGCTTTGTAGAGAAGTATATTCGAAACCATTGCATATAGTTTGAAGCATGGACCTTCTCCTTTGATTGCACGTATCAGATATTAACATGCCTGATGCCTCTGGCATATACTCCCTTATAATTTTTCTTATTCTAATTTTCAACACAAGATAGATATGGCCCTTGAATCACTTTGAACATTCAGCCAATACCCTGCTAGGCACGCTGTTTGTTTTATATTTTTACACTTTTGTTGTTCTGACATTTATGTGCCGTCTACCTACAGGTAGGGACACGGTTAACTCTTATTTTGTATATAATGAAATACAAAAGTAGAAAACATTAAATTATTAAAATATTTTTTTTTTGTAAGACAGCAAAAAATAATGTAAGTTGGATGAATTTTTATAATTTGTTTATGTTTGCTGTATTTACTTTTCTTTCTATTAATATTTTATTTTGTTGGCGTTAGTAATAGTGTAAAACAAAGCACTGCCTAAAGTTATCTCAATATAGAAATTATGATGCTGAACCAAAGGGAGAGCTCGCAAGCTCAAACAACCCGCAAGTTGTTAAGTTAAGAACTCACAAGTTCTTAAGAAAAATCAAGATGAATTCGTGAAATAATGTTTATTCATAAAAGTAGGGTTGTTCAATACAATAAAATAAGTCCTATATTTATAGAGTTCAAGATAACCCTGATGGGCCAAAATAACCCTAATGGGCCAACATAACCCTAACCCTAAGAAAAAGCCCTAACTTGGAAACCAAGTAATAATAAAAACCTAATTAAATTAGATAAACCTTAACCCAAAAGAACAATAAATTAAAATAAGATAGATAAATAATTATATCCTTTGAGGATATGCATCAAATTACCACACCTAAAATTCAAATGATGTCACCAACAAAGTTTTTAATCAAGGCTAAATATGAATGGCGATTTTGTTAAAGGAAAACGAAATTGGTTTATGGCACATTTGGATAAATAGTGGATCAGATGTATGGTTGAAATGTGGATAGAAGTTGCGGCTTCTATTAAATGTGCATTAACGATTAAAATTTCACTTCTATTGAACTTACCCTTGTTAAAAATTTTTTAGCATGGTGACTCAGACTACTAATGCTGTTGGAGGTGCTTGGATTATGAACATTATTTGTTTTTACTGATAAATTCAATTTACATTCCCAGACATTGAGAGTAAGTTGTACAGAAGAGGATTAACTAACAGTTTCTTTTACTATTTAAAATTAGATTTTGTTTATGGTATTTTCTATTGTTTTGAGATATTTTTGGTACCCAGGCGTTGAGAACAAGTTGGATGGAAGACTATTAACTAGCAATTTCTTTTACTATTTACCATAAATTCTTAAAATTAGTTTTTGTTTATGGTATTTTATGTTGTTCTGAGATATTTTTATCGATTAGCTTACCTTCTAATTTCAGAATTCCCTGTCAATTAAGTATTCATCTAGTTCTCTCTGAAAGGCCTGAATAACTAAGCTCTATGGTACCTTAAAAGAATCGATAATTGAATAGATGTATTTTCCCAAATAAGATTTACTTGGGAATATATTGGTATGTATACTTTTCAGTTGTTTCTATATCAATTGGCATGTATTTAGCTGTCTTTTATTGCAATTTTTTGAGCACCGGACGAAGGGTATAAGATGAGAAGTTAGCCAGTTATTCTTTACTTATCATCCGGAAGATAAAAAATTGTTACAGACTTTGTCCTTAACCAACTTGAGAGGGTAACATACTGCCTGTTACCTGAATGAGAACCCATGGTTTCTTCTGGAAATAATTATTTTTTACTGTGTAATATACACTGGCCATTTTGGAGTGGTGTTATTGGAATTTAAGAAATAATGTGAAACCTATCCAAAGACAGATGAGATTACTGCTCTCTAATCTGAGTGAGGATATACTTACCTTTACTACTGCTAGGCTGCTCGCTTCTGGGGTTTAAATTTGAATGGTAGGTTAATTGAATACCATTTATCTTTTAACAAGAGCATGTTGCTGGAGCCTCCTGGAGCATTTGATCTCTTCTTTGTTTTTGGCCTTCTGCTATTTCTCTAGTCATTATTTGTAACGTGAAGCTTAAATTGTGTTAAAAGAATCCACGGGGGGCATTTATTTGGTTAAACAATTTCAGATAAACTTTTCTCTGTACATCCTTTCCTTTTCAAAACTCATCCAGTTTCATAATCTACGATGAACTTCTGCAGAAATCCCAGGTTACTTCGTTGTTCGGAGCAGAAGCACTCTGGTCAAAGGGTTATACTGGTGCAAAAGTAAAAATGGCTATTTTTGACACTGGAATTCGAGCAGATCATCCACATTTTCGTAATATCAAGGTAACTATTTGCTGTGAGCAAAAAAATGGAATAAGGGTTTTCTCTTGATTAATGTCTTTAGTTCTTGATCATGGGCTGGAAATTTCAGGAACGCACAAATTGGACCAATGAGGATACCCTAAATGACAATCTTGGACATGGGACATTTGTGGCTGGTGTTATTGCTGGCCAAGATGCAGAATGTCTTGGTTTTGCTCCAGACACTGAAATATATGCTTTTCGGGTGTTCACTGATGCACAGGTAATGCTACTGTACGTTTATCTGCTGCTGATATTAGACATTTGTTCTTGAAACCTTGATGTTTTGGTGCAAACATAATTTCTTGTTGAATTCGAATTGGAAAGAAAAGGAATAGAATTTTAACATTTCATGTTTTTAATAAAGATGTTGTCTTATCAGAGAATCAGCTGTTTATTATATTCAACTTTAACAGTTATAGTGACAGAGGTAGGATGAACGTTTCATAAATCCTAACAGAACCTGCTGAATCATATTTGTTGAAATATCAGACGGTTTATTCCTTCGAAAAATGAATAGATGTCAGTCCTCTGTTGGATTTCTCAATTCAATCAAAAACCAACTTTTAATGCTGCCAAGAACTATGTTCTAATCATTTATAGATACTTCAATGAAAAATGAAAGTTGTATGGTTAAAGCTATAAGCCTAACATTTTTGGACACAAGTTGTCTTCTCTAATTATTTCATTGTTTGCAAAGAGTTCATATGTGTGCACTGGAAGTTGGGAAAGTGATAATCTATATCATTTCTGGAATAAAGCACCAAAAACCATTGTAAATAACGTTGCGGTAAATGGAGCTGAAGAATTGTTGCTGAGAGAGGGTGGGAGAGAGGGAGGAAAGGTCACAGAATTGGATGTTTGACACTATAGTCCTCTATTTGACAGATTGTGTCAATCTCCACCTAGAACAAAGTATGACCATGGGCCACATATTCCAACCATGTACATGTGGTAACTTCTTGTAATGTGGTTTGCATCTGGATTATGTTGTTCTACCTCTCTCTTGGTTATAATTTCCCCATAATTTTGCATAAATGATGATAGTCAAGCACACCTAGAATATTGATCTTTGCATGATAACTTCTTTCCACCAATATTGGGCAGAATGTTTGCGCTCTGAGCTCATATGAGTTAGGAAATCCTACATGTGTAATACAGACAAACATATGTATGTCTGTGCTCAAGTAGCAATAACAACAGGTGAGAACCATTCGCAATAAATTTTGGTTAGTCTACATGAGTCCTTGCACTTTCAATGTGCCAAAGGATTAATTCAAATAGATCTTTGGGCAGCCGCTACAGACTGAATTCTAATTAGCGTTTTGCATATTGCCTGTTTGATGTTGTCAATGTATTAAAATTAAAATATATATATATATATATAGTCAATTCACTTATTCTATCTGCTAGAAACTGTGCTGTAGATTGGTATTACTTGACGCTCGTGCTAAGAAAATGAGATGTGTTCTTGTTTTTGATAATTTATTTAAAATTGCATATGAATGCTTCATGAATTGATAGAGAAGGAGGCAGGACAAGTGCAGAAAATGTGCTTATCTGTTGTCTCTCAATGATGTGCTCGGCACCTTTAGCAAATTTTTTTTCTTTCTTACATTTTAGCAAGTTTATAAGAAACTTCTATTCAGCTCATTTCAGGTATCATACACATCATGGTTCCTTGACGCATTCAACTATGCAATTGCAAGCAAGATGGATGTGCTGAATTTGAGCATTGGTGGACCTGATTATCTAGATCTTCCGTTTGTGGAGAAGGTTAGGTTGCTTGTGCCTTTCTTTTTCTACTGGCTTCTCCTGTACGGATTTTCATATTCCTGTTATTGGGTCTTTTGATGTTACTTGGGATCATATGCACATTCTATATAGTTAATTTTTCAGTTTTACTGGTTTGTCTACTTATTGTTTAGTCTCTAGATATCTGCTATTTGTTTGATATAATATCTGAAACAACATGCGCACATTGTTCAAATTTGCTTTTGGGTGGTGACATTTACATTGATATGCTAGTTTAGTGAGGATTAAGTGTATATTGTTGTCATTAAGATGAATTGCATAGGGTCACAAAATGGGGTAAAGAGACCCGTTTTGGCCTTTGGGGACCGCAAATGTTGAAGCCTCTCCCTGTTCTGAAAACCTTAAACTACCGTCAAATCACCATTTGCTGCACATTCTCAAATTTCATAACTGCTAGAAAAATCCCACAGACCTGCATGCGCTGATCAATGCGGAAGAAAAAGAGGGAATGAAAAGAAGAACAAGAAATGAGGAAATAGAGTATTGAAGAGGTAGAGGGTTAGTAAGGGCATTATGATAAAACTGTGTTGCAAGGCTAAAAGCATTTATGAAACAATGGGGGAGGTGGTGCTATTTGCGAGGTTCACTCATCTGGAAAATTGATTCCAGTCTTAGCACTTTCAGTCTAATTTCCCACCCTGAGGCCTGAATATGTGAAAACCAAGCCTCTACGAGGCCAGAATTTTCTGTTTATCATATCGACCGAAAGATAATTTTGTTTCATTTTATTTACGTATTCATTTATTTTAATCTCCATTTTTTAGGTGTGGGAAATTACCGCTAATAATATTATCATGGTATCAGCAATCGGAAATGATGGACCACTTTATGGGACTCTGAACAATCCAGCAGATCAAAGTGATATTATTGGTGTTGGTGGCATCGATTACAATGATCACATTGCTTCATTCTCGTCACGTGGCATGAGTACCTGGGAGATACCTCATGGGTAATGTATTAACATATTTTGTGTTTTTATATGTTAAATCACTTTCTTTCTATTTTCCTTGGTAAAAGATAGCTAACTGGAAATGTGCTAGACTAAGATCTCATGAATTTAAGATTGAAGTTTAGAACTTTAACGAAAGCAGATGCTTTGTGAAATTTGCATCCTGTTTAAGTACACGCCCTATGCATTTGTATACAAAAATGACGTCCTCTCATCCAAAAGCCAATTGGCAAGTTGTCTATCAGTTGACATAGAAAAGGCCATCTTGTTTCTTAGTTTTCCCCCACCCTGCATTGTTATGACATAGACATGTGAGACTAAAGAAGACACTAACGTACCCTTGAGATAGAAACATATGGAGTACTATCCAGTATCCAGTAAGACAGAACTTGTATACAATGTAAAACAACCTGCAAACCAACTCCTTGAACACTACAAAAAAGGCTGTCTACAGTAATCCCTTTTTCTATTTTGAATTGTGTTCCTGCTAAGAATTATTTCCTAACCTTTCCAGATACCATAAGATCTTTTCTAAAACATAAAAAATATAAGCATTATGGCAAAAGTAAACTTTGCTTTCTCCTGTTAAATGAGGAGATCATAAATATATCATTTTCCTTACTTTAAAAACAGAGACTTTGCTCTTGCTAAATGAGCATGTATCATCAAATTGAGGGGGAGAGTTGGAGTGTGAACTAGAATTAGAATTATAGTGGGAAAGTTATTTGTTTGTTTGTAATTCTTTGCATTAAATTAGAATTAGAATTTTATTAGGAAAGTTTCTCTATGTTTTGCTTTCTAGTTAGGATTATTTATTTACTTTCTATTACTAGAATTTGGTACACCTGTTTAAAGATTTTAACGTTATGTTTTACTCAAGGTGGTCCATTATTTCAACTCTTTGTTCTAACAGCTACGGTCGTGTGAAGCCTGACATTGTTGCTTATGGACGGGAGATCATGGGATCCAAGATTAGTACAGGATGTAAAAGTCTATCAGGCACCAGTGTGGCCAGTCCTGTGGTTGCTGGCATCGTTTGCCTCCTGGTTAGTGTCATTCCCGAAAGCAAACGGAAAGAGATTCTAAATCCTGCCAGTATGAAACAAGCACTGGTTGAAGGTGCTGCAAAGCTCTCTGGTCCCAACATGTATGAGCAGGGTGCAGGCAGGGTTGATCTGTGAGTACCGTTGGCATTTTCATTAAATGACTTGACTTGATGACTGTATCGTCAATTTAACCTTGAACTGTAATGTCAGACTGGAATCCTATGAAGTTTTGAAGAGCTATGAACCTCGGGCAAGCATTTTCCCCAGTATCCTCGATTACACTGATTGTCCATATTCTTGGCCTTTCTGCCGTCAACCTCTGTATGCAGGTGCCATGCCAGTTATCTTTAATACAACCATTTTAAATGGGATGGGGGTAATTGGTTATGTTGAAAGTCCACCAGTATGGCATCCTTTGAATGAGGAAGGCAATCTCCTCAGCATTCATTTTACCCACTCAAACATTATTTGGCCATGGACTGGTTTTCTGGCGCTTCACATGCAGATCAAGGATGAAGGGGCACAGTTTTCTGGAGACATAGAGGGCAATATAACTCTTAAAGTTTATAGTCCACCTGCCCCAGGAGAGAAAGCCCCTCGAAGAAGTACCTGTTCCCTCCGCTTGAAGCTAAAAGTAGTTCCTACTCCTCCAAGATCAGCAAGGATCTTATGGGATCAATTTCACAGTATCAAATATCCACCTGGCTATATCCCAAGAGATTCCTTGGATGTTAGGAACGACATCCTTGACTGGCATGGAGATCACTTGCATACAAATTTCCATATAATGTTCAACATGTTACGGGACGCAGGATATTATGTGGAAACTCTTGGTTCTCCATTTACTTGCTTTGATGCTCGCCAATATGGGACACTTCTGCTGGTAGATCTTGAAGATGAATACTTCGATGAAGAAATTAAAAAACTGAGAGATGATGTAATCAATACTGGACTAGGTCTTGCAGTCTTTGCTGATTGGTACAATTTGGACTCCATGGTGAAGATGAAGTTTTTTGATGATAATACAAGGAGCTGGTGGACGCCTGTTACTGGAGGGGCAAATGTACCTGCTCTAAATGATCTTCTGGCCCCATTGGGGATCGCTTTTGGAGATAAGATTTTAAATGGTGATTTTGTTATGAATGCTGAACAGAGTCGATATGCATCTGGAACCAATATTGTGAAGTTTCCAGGGGGCGGATACTTGCATTGCTTTCCTTTCATGGATAGCTCAGAGAGTGGGGCCACCCAAAATTTCTTACTTTCGGGTTTGAGCAAGGTGAGTTAGTGGGCCCTATTCTTAATTTTTTTCTTTCTTCTCATCTTGTCTCTTGGTTGGGCAACAAAAATCTCGAGTCTAGAAGCTAGTCAGAGGCAACTTAGCTTGTCGATTATTTTACTGGTTTGTCTCCGGTAAATTAGCCTTTTGAACATGGATGATACTTTTCTGGGATGCATAACCGTATACTAAAACATTTGAAGGCACTGATATATTCTTCATGCGGATACTTCTCTCTTGCTTGCTTTGACTTTAGTAACTAAATGTTCCGTCAGATCTGGGGGGATTTTGAGTTTTCTTTCCAATGTCTATCTGAGTCCTTGACTGAGTCTATTCACAAATTTGGGGTATAATTGGCCATGACTCTTCAACGTTCGTGCAGGCAGATTCACCCATTCTTGGTCTTTTGGAGGTTGGTAGTGGACGAGTTGCTGTATACGGAGACTCCAACTGTTTGGACAGCAGCCATATGGTTACAAATTGCTATTGGCTTTTGAAGAAAATATTGGATTTTACAGCAAATAATATCAAAGATCCAGTGCTTTTCTCAGATTCAAGTAGACAAAACATTCCATTGCACCTGGACATGAAACAGTTACCGTCTCGCAGAACAGATGTGAACTTCTCAACTTATTCATCTGTTGTTGGCAAAGAGTTGATTTGCCGGACTGATTCAAGGTTTGAAGTATGGGGAACAAAGGGATATGATTTACATGTCAGGGGAAGAAATCGAAGATTGCCAGGCTATGTTATTGATGTGGGTAGAGGCTTAAATTCCAAATCGAATGCTGATTCTTTAGGAGACAGATACTTGGGTTTATTCTCAAGAGATGACGTAAGAAACAAAAACTGCATGGAAGACAACTTTTTTGTTTTTTGCATTTTTGGTAAGGTTGATTAGATAGTACCGGCAGACATGCTAAGAAACAAAAAAGATATAAAATCGTGTTTATTATACTGTCGGCTACGGTCTAATACTAATACTGCAAACCAAACATGCACTTTATCTATTAGTAGCGTAACTAACTTCAACGCGCAGAAGGTAATATAATCTTTTGTTTTACAGCTCGATTTGCCAGTGGTAGTGGCTAGTCATTGGCTTATACCAGCTATTGCTGTTTCTGGTGAGTACTTAGGGATGTGGCTTCTTTTCATCGAAGGTTGTATCATTCTATTCTTGTTGCATTTTTCTCTCACGAGCAATTAATTTGTGTGTTTGCTGTTTGTAGGACTTGTACTAGTCCTTGCTTTATGGAAAATTAGGCAGAAGCGTCGGCGAAGGAGAAAAGGATCCACAAATTCTTTCCGTTTCACGACGCTTTGAAGTTGGAACGTTGGATAGATAGGATTCATTTTCATGAATTGCCAACTATTCAATAGTTTTCCCACCTTGTAGTGCCATAGCTTGAAATTTTTGTGTAGTATCAAGGGAATCAGTTTTGTATTGGAAGTGTAGCATTTTTATTTACAGGTTAAGTTGTTTCAGTATTAGCATAGAAATTTGCCCACTAAAGAGGTCTTTTTTATAGTCATGGAAACACAGTGCGGTTCAGGTTCAAATTCAAATGATAGATTACAAGGCCTATGCCCTGTTTAAGAGTGTATTTTGGCTCTTGCAATTTTTGAATCGCTACATGTCCTTTAGGATTTTTCTATAGGGAACACACGGACTCCATTACGGGGCTTGTGTGTTGATGTGGCACCATGTGAGCTCCGTAACAGAGTTTGCATGGTCTCTATAGAACTTACGCCTCCTGATGGAGGAGAGTCGAATTTGTAATCAAAGGTATGAGAAATTCATTTCGATGGTTTCAAACTACATGGCTCCTGGCTTGAGCATTACGATTTTTGAGTTGAAATAACTGAGTGGTTAGAATCAAACTTGACTCTCGGGTTTGGAGCAATTCATTTCATTAATCTAAAGAACCGTTTGATTTTGTTTAAAAAATATTACGATTAGTTGGCAAGTTATTATTTATAGTAAATGAATGATATGAAAAAAATAAGGGAAGGACAAATGACGACCGGGAAAAGAGAGTTTTCAACAGGTTTGTCTGTTGTATACTTCTTTGAAATGTGAGTTTCTTTTAGGAACTTTGTGATAGTTTTGTTAAAAAACTTCACTCTTATTTGGCATACATGGATGAATGTTATGTGAATTTATAAAACACATAATTTGTGTTTGAAATACACGATGCACACCACATATGAGGTGGGAAGTTTTTTAATAAAGCTTTCGGAATGTTTTTGAAAATTTTCGTTGATAATGTTCAATAACGAAACTTTTGAAGCATGTCAGTTTTCCTTGTGGATAATACAGGAGAACCCATATGTGGTTTCTAGGTCCTACCAATGAGTACTCTCATATGGTGCACATGAGAAATCGACACGTGTCCCAGTGAGAAATTTTTGAACATTATCAGACACTTATTAGAATCATCTATTAAAATAATGATGACAAGTAAAAATTAGATAAATTTTGTCCTTTGTGTGTCATTCGCAACACCGACGTTTCATAATATTGTAATATCACTATTTTTTTTTTAAAAATTCTACTAAGATCTAAGAATGTGACGATAGTAATAAATTCTTTAAAGTGAAAAAAAAAATTAATATTTTCAGTTCGGGAAGCAGATCAGTCAACATTAAAATTTTTAGAGTATAACAGTAATATATTAGTTGAATAAGTATATCTATATTAACTAATAAGTGGGTAATTTACACCTAACGTCCCTCACTTTTCGATAATTAATAGATCACGTCCCCAACCTTTATTTTTCCTTGTGAGGGTCCTCAACCTTTTAAAAAATCCCCATTTACGTCCCTACTAACGGATTCTATCTAATTTCACTGTTAACCATCCAATTTTTTCATTTTTATTTATAAAAAAGAAAAATAGCGAGAGGAGGACTCTCCCTTTTACTATTGGAAATGGCAATACTTTGCTGCATAGTGGCCATATTCAAGCTATTTGGAGAAGATTAAAGTTGCTTGCTTCAAATTCGGAATGAGAAGGCAGTTACTTTTTTAGGGACTCTAACCAAGTTGAGTTTCCATGCAAGAGTCACGCTAAAACTTGCTCCACCGCCTCCCCAAAGTGCCCAGAAAAGATCTTTACCCATTGTTTCTCTATCAAGGATTCTGCCATTCACATCCATAACGCAAGCATCCAGTACATTATCAGCAGCAAGGTCATATTTCCCTAGTAGGTCCAGAACCCTCCACAACTAATATGCCTGCCAGAGCCAACAACTGGATACTACCCCGCTGGAAGAGCATGATCATTATTTTTCTGAGCTATTGTGTAATATAATTGTCCCAATTTGACGAATCCATATAGTCTCCATCTCAAATCAATTTCAATCGCATTAAGCTTTTGTAGATCAACCATGACAAATGGATCCTCATTCTGGCTCCGGAAGGAAAGGCCTTCATAATCGTGGCCTCCCCTCCTCGCCTGAATTTCCAAACCAGTATTTTTGAGATCGAAAAATTACACTCTCAGTATCTATTTCTTCCTCTGAAGCAACAATGAATCTTGGCAGTTGAGT
This sequence comes from Nyctanthes arbor-tristis, assembly GCA_963692815.1. Classification (NCBI taxonomy): domain Eukaryota; kingdom Viridiplantae; phylum Streptophyta; class Magnoliopsida; order Lamiales; family Oleaceae; genus Nyctanthes; species Nyctanthes arbor-tristis. The sequence continues at coordinate 16,891 of CAVNYN010281755.1, forward strand.
TCTGGCATTTAGCCTGAATATGGCTATCGGAAAAGGCAGTAAAGTGCTGCCATTTCCTGCAGCACATGGGGGGAGGGGTAGACTCTCTCCCTCCCAACAAAAGGCAGCCAAAAGGGGAGATTCCCCTCCCCTATTTTTTTTCTTTTTTTTAAATTAAAAATTAGATGGTTAACGATGAAATTGGACGGAATCCGTTAGTAGGGACGTAAATGGAGATTTCTTGAAAGGTTGAGGACCCCACAAGAAAAAATAAAGGTTGGGGATGTTAAGTGTAAATCACCCCTAATAAGTATATTAGTTAACTTTTTTTCATAAAAAAAAAGGTATATCTATAATAACTACGCTTTTTACTAACCACACACCACATATTTGAATTTTATTCTTATTTACTAAAAAGGTAAAAGATTAATGCCAAATAAGAAAAAAGAAAATAACTTTTTTTTTAAAGGACTTCTCTTTTTTCACTTGGTTTTCAATTATAATAAAGATCACCACTTATCCCAATTTTCCATGTCAATGCATTTACTAAAACATCCCCTATATTTATAATTATTTACAAGTATGGGGTATTTTAGTAAATATATTTAAGTTTAAAGTTGAATTTCAATCATTATTATTGGTATGGGAAATTGGGAAAATATATTATCACAGTGACGTATGAAATGGTGACTGGGGTTTGCAAACAAACGAGAAAAATAGAAAGAATGAAAAGAAAGGGTAATTGGTACAAAAGATCCTTCTACCTTTGAACACTCATATAATTGGTCTATGCCTATGAATTTTTGGCAATTTCACCCTACTTTCATGTTTTATTAGCACAAACCATCTTTGTTATTAAATTTATCCCTAATTACAAGGGTAAGTTTTTCTAATTATACTATAAAATGAAAAGGTAATTTTCACTCTAAGTCCCCAATCTTTCAATGTATATCAATTTTGTCTTCATTTTTTTCTGACCTATTAGGCCTCTAACCTTTCATTTATTATTGTATTATATCCCCCGACCTTTAATTTTCACAATTAACCCATATCAATATGAATATTATACTCTTAATTCTTTATTTTCACTATAGGTCCTCAACTTTTCAATTTTTATATAATTTTGTCATCATCCTTTTTTTGGCGTATATGACCCATAATCTTTCATTTATTGTCGTCTTACGTCTCTACTAACACTTTCCGTCATCAACCTTTCAATTACTACTGTTAACTTCTATTAAAATTACTACTAACACCTTCGGTCCACTCTAAATCTGCCCTACTTCGACTAGAATATAATAATGTCATTTTAGAACTTATGATCGGAGTAATGCCATTTATGGCAGCAAAAAGTAAAGGGGATAATTTCCTTTTTCGTAAATTTTTTGACGCTTCGAAATCCATCTTGCAATCCATAATTGATGGATCAAATTAGATTGAGACAGATAACAAATCAGAGGCAAATCAAGGCGATAATAATCAAATGGAGAGACAAGAAATTAAATAAGAATTAGAGTATTAGGACTATGTTTGATTTTTTATAAATCAAACATCAGTTTTTTTGGAAGATCTACCCAATTCGTACCCGCTACGTGATTTGTAATAGATTAAGAAATCTGAACCGGTTCATCACGCTGATACTTAGATTGAGAACTTTTTTCGATTCATATTTGATACCCATCGAGATCATGGTAAATTCAATTTTTTTATTATCATTTTTCTCAACATTGGTTTGTGTTGGAGTATGTTAGAGTGTGCGGACTTCTTATTTTATATTGTTTTTATTTTTTTATTTAAATAATTAATGGTAATAATGATAATTTTAATTAACATTAAGAGTAAAAATTAAAATATTAGGTACGAAAAGTGTTAATGGGGATATAACACTACAAAAAAATGAAAGATTAGGGTCCTATGAGTCCAAAAAAGATGGGGACAAAATTATATAAAACGTTGAAAGGTTGAGGGACTTATAATGGAAATAAAGAATCAAAGATATAATAGTCATTTTGACAGTGGTTAATGGTGAAAATTGAAAACTTGAGATGTAAAGTGACATTGGAGACATAATAGAATAATAAATGAAAGGTTGGAGTCTTAGTAGGCCTAAAAAAGAAGAGGGGATTGAATTGATACAAAGTTGAAAGATTGATGACCTAGAGTGACAATTGCCCAAAATGAAAATTATGCAATCTAGGTTGTAAAATAATGAGTATTATTTAAAAAATATAAAATAAAATATGCCAAAAAATAAAACAAAAAAATAAAACTGAGAAAATAAATGAATTGATTGAAGGAAGCATTGCTTGGTGCAAATAATGACCAATCAAAATAACTAATGAATAAGAAAAAGAAAGACTTTTTTTTAACCATCTTTGTTCAATTAATTATTCCTTTTTTTTTTGTGTACAAAGGAGAAGGGAGGAAGGGGATTGTGGGGCTTCAAACACGGGTAATTCAGTAAGGTGTTAGGCCCTTAATTATTATCCTTAAGTCTTTAATTTTTATTTATTCAATAGCTTAAATTTAAATTAGATTAGGGCTTTCTTTAAAGGGAAAATATATTCACACTATATTTTTTATAGTTTCATCACATTTTTATTACTTTGAAACTCCTCAATCTTTATAACTTATGAAACTGGAGTCCAAAGAAATTTTATTGAATTTTTTCTAAATATTTTTTAATTTTTGTATCTTGTTTCTTAGTGATGGCTATAACTATAGAAAACATTTCATTTGTATGTCTTAAAATCATTAAAAAAGTATGTAATTTTATTTTTATAAATTTTATTTTTTTCTTATTCAAAAGATTTAAGTGGCTTTTCACACCGAAACTTTAGATGGAAATCATTGTTAGATATGAAATGTGATAATTGATAAAAAATTAAGAAAAAAATACGATCAAGAAAAAGTTAGACTGAAAGTTAGACTGAATCTAAAATTTTGAAAAGATGAAGGAGACTGAATATAATTAGTGCGATGTGTTTAGTAAAAAATGTAGTGTGAATGTAACTTTCCTTCTTTGAATCCTTTTAAATCTTGACGTGGACAAAAATGTCTTTGTAATTTGGGATGAATTTAATTTTAAAGGATGATTTGTGCTAATAAAAGATAAAGGTAGGGGTGAATTGTCAAAAATATATAAGTGAGAATCAATTACGCAAGAGAGTCCAAAAGTAGGGATCTTCTCCACCAATTACCCATATAAAACTGATAAGTCCCAGACACGTGTTGGTCTCGCATGTACATCACATGCCTGTGGGTTTCAAAAACCACACGTGGGTTCTGTCATGTGGTGTGCATAGGAGAATGACACTCTGAAAGTTTTTGAATATTATCGTATGAAACCAAAAAGGGATTTTTTAAACGAAAAATGAAGGTATTGAAATCTCCCTTAAGCTCTACCAAAAACCGACGAGGAATTTGCCATGCATTGTGCAAGACGTGTTCTAAAGCACCACGGTTGGTCGGTTTCTGCCCCAAAATTTTCCCAATCAGTGAAGTATGGAGAGAAACACATTCCTCTTCATAATCACTTTCAGGGATAACAATGCTGGGGTTTCCTTCTTCTTCCAAGCGTAACTTCTCACAAAGACGACGAATTTCCTCAGAGTTCATATCTACTTATGCAAAACCCAATGGTAAATGACGTAGAAAAGAAAGCAAAGTGATCAATACGTGAAAATTGAAGAAAATCAAACCAAACAGAATGGTAGGAGAGAGGCCATAATCATAACCGTCCAGGAACGGAGATAGGGGAATATTCGAAATGTTTGAGAATAAAGATTATTGATTAACTAAGGGTGGAATGATGATTTTCTTTCTCCACCAGTGAGTTCTAAGGCAAAAGGGATAGTGGTCAGGAGTGGGGCTGGGATAGGGGTTATTAGCAAAAAGGGGGCACGTAAATTACCAAATCAAGCATCGAAGGCGGGGCAGGTTTAAGGTTAGAAGAGGGGCAGAGTGTGAACTCAAAGGGCCAGCGTCAGCTTCCGACATCTTTTACGTTATTTAATGGTGGTTAGGAATGACAACAGGACCGGTATAACCCGATACCCGCGGGTTCCTGCACCCGAATGGGGCAGGTATTACCAATACTGTTAAGTATTCGGGTATGTACAACGTGAAGGATTTTGCCCCAAGGTCTTATCGGGTTGGGGTTGGGTACTGTCCGCCCAATCCGCCCCGACCCAATACCCCATTTATTTTTTATTTTTTTATTTTTTGGGGAGAAAAAAATTTGAACCCAAGTAGTGAGTTGGTGAGGGTTTGATCCCAAATACCCAAGATGGAAAAAATAAACCTTAACTATCCCAACTAGTACCCTTTTTGTTCAATTTTTTACTAACCTTAATAATTAATCCATTCAAAATTTGAGTTTTCTTAAAAAAAACTAATTCAAAGGTAAACCAAACTCTATCCCTAAATCAACTACCCTCCTCCTATCTCTATCTCTGTCCAACTCGAACCCTTCAACTTCAAATCTCTACTAAAGTCTCCGCAGCTGCACCGTGCCGTTCTTTTTTTTTTTTTAAGAATTTTTTTTCTTAACAAGGCGGGTAATAGGTAATTTTTTCGTACCCTCCCCGAACCTCCCTCCACCACGTATCCGATTCAATAAGGCACGGGACGAGTATGGGGCCGGGATTTCCTTAACTGGGCAGGGGCGGGGAAAGGCGTACTTTCCCTGAACCCGCCCTGTTGCTATTCCTAATAGTGGTGGTAAGAATGGTCAAGTGGCGAGTGATGTGGCAGTCGAGCATATGTCTGACAATGAAACAGTGAGCCCCGTTGATCGGGGCCGCCGTACTTCATGAATTGCCTAGTTTGGAATGTACAGAGGCTGGGGAACCCTTGTACATTATCTTCGTTGTGGAAATTAATCTGCATCCATTCTCTGAGCCTAGTTTTTTGTACGAGAAAAGACTGACAAAAGCAAGGGCAGAATTTGTACAGATTTCAGTGGGTTTGCTTCAAACTTTGTTATGTTGTGTAATGGTAGAAGTAGCCGTCTGATGTTGTTATGGCAGGATGATTATGAGGTAAATATTTGGTCGTTCTCTCCGGGACATATTGATGCAATAGTGAAAGATGTAAGTCTCCGTATGTAGAGGGTGACGGGTTTTTATGGAAACCCAGTAGCTACATGTAGAGATATTTCATGGGACTTTCTTTGTCGGCTATCGGATCAAGGTGATTTTCCCTGGTTATGTTTTGGTGACTTTAATGGAACTCTCTTTCTGAATGAGAGGTTGGGTAGTGATCAGCGTCTTGTTAGGCATATGGAGCGGTTCCGACTTACTTTGGATCATTGTAATTTGATGACTTCGGTTTTCATAGGCCGGTGATGACTTGGAATAATGGTAGACATAGGGATCAACATATTCAGGCTCATTTGGATAGGCTCGGTTGGACCTTGCCATGGGCAATGATCAGCGAATGTCACTTTTTCCTTTGTATTGTCTGGAAAATCTGTCATACAGTAGTTTAGATCATCGACCCATTTTCATCAATTTGGAAGGTCTGGCAGTAGGACATAATAAAGGTCTTTGTGAGCAACCTTTCAGGTATGAACCATGGTGGGCAAAAGAGGCCTAGTATAATGAAATTACTGATGAAATATTGGGCAGCATTAACAGTCAAGAGGCTATGGCTGGAGACCCTTTCAGTTTAGTGCGGCAGACACTAACGGCATGCGCTATTTCTTTGAAGTCATGGTACAAACAGAATTTTATGGGGTTTAAAGCATACTTGAATGATCTTGAGAAAGAAATTGAGAAGGAGATTGTTGTCTTACAAAAACGTGAAGAATGATATTGGAAACAGAGATCAAGGGCTGATTGGCTTAAAGCTGGGGATTCTAATACAAGATACTTCCATAATCGAGCAACGTACTGAAAGAAAAAGAATTTTTTTACATAACCTTAAAGATGCCAACAGGAATTGGGTTCAAGGGGAGGCGGCCATCACATCTCATATTGAGGGCTTCTATCGAGAAATTTTTGCCAGAAGTGAACCCTCAAATAGAGAGATTGCTGATGGGGTTGCTAGCATCCATCAGAGGCTATCTTAAGCGGAGACAAAAATCTTGGAGTGCCCTGTCACGGGACAAGATGTAACAGATGCTCTATTTGGAATGTAGCCTGACAAAGCTCCAGGTATTAATGGATTTCATATAGGATTTTACCAAAAGCATTGGGATGATTAAAAGGCCCTGTTTCTTTGGCCTATCTTCATGTGCTTAATGATCTTGAATCAGTGAAAAGTGTTAATAGAACTACCATTGTCGTCACCCCCAAGGTTAAATCTCCCGAATCGCTTAACGATTACAGACCTATTTCTCTATGTAATGTTCTTTACAAGGTGGTTTCCAAATAGACTTAAATAGGTTCTGTCATTACTACTCTCTAGTACTCAAAATGCTTTTGTGTCGGGGAGAGCGCTAATTCCACCAGCTTCTTACTCCCAACACCATCATTATCAACATCATTGGGTCTCCCCAGTAGCACACCCTCTGCCCTCAAGTTTACTCTAGAATTGCCAGCCCAATTTGGATGGCTTTGGTCAGGATGCTCGTCTTTCCTCGTTAAACCTGATTCCGTACGAGTAATGGGACCCCCTCTTCCTCCTCATTAGCCATACGACTCGCACCACCACCACGCTCTCTATAGTACGACTCATAGTCCCTTGGCTTCCTCTTTGTCGACGGCGAGACAGAGGGCAGCCATCAATCCTTGGACTAATAATTGGTTAGTAAATGCTATGGGTGTTGGTATTTTATATTTTATAATTGGTTAATAAATGCTATTCCTTTATCGGCAAACTTGCTTAGGCACCATATTTCAAACACTATTTTGTGTCCTCGGTGTAGATGTGCAGAAACAGATTGTCATTTATTCTTACAATGTGCATGGGTCAAGCTTTTTTGGAAGCACTTGGGATGTGATGCTTGTGGGTACTTCCTTTGGTGCAAATTTTGACATGGCTGCTTTAACTTCTCGTCTCGGGATAGTCCTTGACGAAAATAGATTTGAGATTATTTGTGTTGGACTTTGGTCGATATGGAAATAACAAAACCGTTTAGTGCATGGGGAAGTTGGCCATACGGTTGCTTTGGTTTGTGACTTCATTATGGGTGCCTTTCGACATACTAACATGAGTGGGCTTGATAGCCGGATTCAGCCACATAATGATACTGTGGTATGGAGGAATGCCGATGTCAGAGAAGGAAGACTAATCCTCTCTACAGATGCGGAGGGATGGTTGGAGTTTGGAGGAGTGATTCTTGATAGGATGGTATCTTCATTGGGGCGTTCTCAGTTAGGCGGAGAGGGGTAATGGATTCCGTGGCTGCTGAACTGTTTGCTTTACGACAAGGACTCATCTTTGCAGAGCAACACGGATGGCATTTGTTGAGTGACGCTCAAAATGTTATTAAAGGCCTTAATGTTCATGTGGTTTTTTCCGCCATTGCTCCTATTTTTGATGAAGTTTGAGCGTTATTTGTCTTGTCTGTAGTATGTGTGGTTCTTGCTATTATATTCCTCGAGATAGGAATATGATAGCTCACACTATCTTGCAACTTATTCTCTTTTCACTTCATGTAATATATGGTGGGTCAATTGTATTCTTATCTTTATAGCGTCACTGTGATGATTTGATTAATGAATACAAAAGTTTTTATCTAAAAAAAATAGGATTTCCCCCCCCCCCCCCCTTCCTTTCTTTTTTCCCCATTTTTTTCTTCCTTATTTTTCATTCCACAACCTCCCAACAAACAACGAACCCCAAAAAAAAATATTAATAAATAAATAAAAATAAAAGAAACTCTGGATAATCAGTGGTAGAAGAGCGTTCGAACCACCGGAGCCGAGAAAAGATCCCAACTTTTCTGGCGATATGCTTCACAATTCTCTCTCGATAACGTACCCAAAACCATCATCCTCATTTCCTTCAAATTCTACCTCCTTCCACTTTTCCTGCAAGGCCGGAACCGCCTTCAGATTCTCCAAGTGCAGGATTTTTGCAAAGCAAATTTTCAGTGATAAAAACAATGAAGAATCGGCAGAATTGTTTCTGCAAAACAATTCGATTGCGGATTTTATGAGGTTCAAGAGAGGTGACCATGGAGAGCTACAGACCGCTGTGGTTAGCTACCGGAAGAAGTTCCCTTGGTCCCTACTTCAACCCTTTCTTCAGGTAGATTTCTTGTTTTTTATACTTCTCCCTATTTGGGATAATCTAAAGAGGACTAATCTAAGTTTCATTTTATACGTTTCTTATTCTTGTGCTTTTGCAGGTGGATTTGGTCTCTACAATTCACATTGCCGATAAAGAGTAAGTAATATCGCCTCTAATTTGAAAGAATTCTTCGAAAGTTCTAGTGACAAATCAACTGAGTACGTGGAGGAACAGAAATTTTCGCCAATGTGTTTATCAATTATAATTACTAAGCAGATGGGTGGACTGACCAAAAGAAGGCTGAGAAAGGTCAAAACAGGAGAAGAGATGTCATGGATTCTAAATAATTATTTAAGGGGAAAGTAGATAATGGATATTGATTTGTAAACACCCATGAACTGACTTCCAAAAGTTTAAAATTTCTGCTGTTTAGGAACATAACAGTGGAGGAAGCTGCTAGACTGTAAAGATATGTAACCCGTCACCAGTGACTCGAGAATCAACTGGCTACCATGTCACTGTCTTCATCATAAGTAAAATCTGAGAAAGTATGTTAAAGTGTCATATTTGTGAGTATCTATATGGAGGGATACAAATATGATGACTAAAAGAGAAGAACTTATTATTAATCAACAAGCAGTCAGTTCTTCTCCTAAGTTATATAGCAGAATACAGAAGTGCACAAAGTTTCAGCAAATGTAGAATCAAGTACCACATTCTTAATTGTATTCTTGGGTAACTAAGAAAAAAAATAAGAAAGGGAAAGAACAAGTGGATCTTCATGTCAATGTTCATGGGAAATGGAGTCATGAAAAGAAAGTAACTATGTTAATCAAAGTCAATGCAGGTGGATATTACTATTGGTGTTCCCTAGTGATCATGCTAAATACTAATAATCAATTTATGTTTGAGAAAACCTAGCCTTTCGAAAAGAAACTCCGGGGTATGTTGTAGTTGAATCATTTGCATTTCTTCATTGAAAATGTGCTTTTGGTGAGAGCTCTGTAGGTCTCAAACTCAGTCATAACAATAGGACATGTGTTAATTTCGTTCAGCATTACACTCGTCATATTGGAATTGCAAAATCTGGCACTAAGACATTACCAATCTCTATGTTAATATGCCCTCCCATCTAGAGTTTGTTGTCCGAACTTTGCCATCATCTACTCACAACTATTCTTTTCATTTTTAGTACAATTTGTCATGTTCTGGCTATTCCTTAGCTTTGTATAAAATCATATTTTTGCACAAATCAATATAGCTCCTTTGATTATCCCAACAAGATGAAGAAAACAAGCTGACTATCCATAATCCTTAGGAATACTAAAAATTATATATTTTTTTATATATTAATAATGTAAGTGTAGCAAATGAAGAATATGTAACTATGCAATTATTGCACAATTGATTGCATACTTGTTGAAACTTGGTTGTGTTTGGACTCTTTTTCTCCGATATTCTCGGACTTCATGCACCTTAATTTGTAGGAAAATAGGAAATCTTTTCGAGAGTTCATACTCATTATGCTTAGAATTGTAATTCTTTTGCCCTTATCGAGGGACAGAAATGGGCAGGTCGGGCTAGGGTGGCCCTTCCTTCACCATATCACTGGGGATTTCTGGAGAGCATAGCAGATATCTAGTTGTGGTTAAAAGTTCCCGGATTAATATACCTTTTGGTATTATTTTTGTTTTTAATCACAATTTTAATTTTAAAAAATATAAAATATAATAATTGCTAAGGTCGGTGAAATACTGGGCCAGAGACATGATGAATTTTACTGTCAATATCTTAAGGATTTGTTAGGTACATGGGCACTCAAATCAGATAGAACCGTTTGTAAAGATAATGTTCCAACAAATATTATGGAGTTGGATGTCCATTTAAACACGCCACAAGTAGGCTTTAAGCATGTTAACTTTGGGGCTCCGTTTGGCAGCCAATTATAACCCATTGGCTTTGTTTATAATTGGTTGATGTGGTAAAACCATAATTTGACACCTCATGGTGATTTGATGTGCTGAATCAACTATCAAGTCACCATCAAATCACTACGAAGTGTCAAGTTATGATTTTGCCACATAATCCAATTATAAACAATAACAATTATAATGGGTTGTAATTGGTTGCCTAAAAGACCCTTGGTTTTTTTTTTTTTTTTTTCGGGGGATGATCTTAGGTGTGAAGTACTGAAGTTGTTTGTTTGCATGAATATTTTATATAGGGACAGATAAATGCATGGTACGGGAGAGAGTGTTTATAAGAAGTAGGCTCACTTTGCTGTGTACTTCTGTTCATCAATTTTAATGGTTCTTCCAATGCTTCTTCCACATTATACTTGCTTCTGTCTACCAGCAGCCCGATGGCCTTTGAAAAGCCTCAGTTTCACTTTCAGACTGAACCACTCATCTAAGGGCCATATTCTGTTTTGCAGGTACTTTGCCACACTACAGAAGGAACTTGAGCTATATGATTGTGTTCTTTATGAAATGGTCGCTAGCAGAGAGAGTTTAGAAAGCAGAAGAAACCTGTCTGCTAAAAAGAAACTTAAGGGTTCATATGCACGTGGATTTAACATCATTGGATGCATTCAGCGACAGATGGCTAAACTGCTGATGCTTGATTTTCAACTAGATTGTCTTGAATACCGGGCTGAGAATTGGTATCATGCTGATCTTGACTTTGAAACTTTCAAGTCACTTCAGGTACATGCTATTAATTTCCCGATGACAACAATCTTGCTCTAGGAGCTGTTATCCTCCATTTACCGTTAAAGGTTGAGCAGTTTGTTTTCAGGAGTCTTTAAAAGTCTTATCTTATCTAATAATGCTATTCTTTCCAGCTCGAAAAAGGTGAGAGCTTCGTCTCATTTGCCAGAGATATGACACTTAGATCCACCAAAGCCATTTTGAAGCAATCACCAGTTCGAGAAGATCTTGGTCCTTGGAGATCTAAACTTCTTTGGGCGTCTCGTGTCCTTCCAATGCCACTTCTTGGTCTTGTCATCATTGGAAGTCTGTGCGCAGATGTTGGAAGCCAATCAACAGAATATGCTGAATTACAAGCCTTGTCAAAGCTTGATTTTGGTGCAGCAATGAAGGTCTTCCTAGCAAAGAGACTAACATCTGAGTGAGCACTTCAATTTTAGAAGAATATACAATGCTAGCTCTTCATTTCTAACTCTGAATATCTTGGATTGAATTTTTTTTTTTATTTTGAGGAAAGCATTCCAGGTATCTTGATTTATTATGGTTTTACACCCAAAAGTTGCATTTTTCCTTTTCATGGTTACAGTCTTATGGAGGTCTATGATGTTTCATCAGTTTTCTTCCATTCGGTAGACGGCAATTGAAATACTGGAATATACATTTATGTCATATCTTTCTATATCGTATCCTTTTCTGATTTCATGTTTTGCAATATTTCCTTGTCTTTGCATGAAATATATAACTTTTTGAGTTGTTTATTAAATAAACAATAATTTTGGTTTTTACTCTGTATTAAATCAGCAAAACGAAGCTATTCATGTGTCTAACGTGCATGAAGTAGTTATAAGACAAATTAACATGAAGTTCCTGTATTTTATTCACATTATTTTGATATTTTCATATGCCAGTTTAATACCACAAATCTTTTTGTTTTATTTTCCGAAATTTCCGTAGTGAGACTAATCATGTCCTTTGATGTTTATCGCACTGGGACTGTGTCGGAAACTTAAAGTAGGAATAATAAGTCTTATCCCCATTAAATACATTCAAAAATAAAGAAATCTAAAACATATAGGACATATGATGGCTTGTTGAGGCTGTCTCAAAATTGATCTTGTAGAAGCATCAAACCTCATAAAAGGGTTAAGTTTTGCCAGAGATATTATGTTCCAGACGGTTGCTACTGAAAGTGACATGATGTGATTCGGTCTTTTGTTGAACATTAATTTCATGGTGAAGGCTGGAGTTTTTCCAGGCATCGTTTTCCTGCTGGCTGCTCTTGTCATTTTATTCCATTTCATGCAATGGAAATAAAGCACATCCAGCATTATGGCAAGTTTTCACACTAGTTTATGGTCATGTCATGTATTGACTAATTGCATTCCTATTCTCCTGTGTTCCATCATTCAAGAGGATATAGCTTAATGCGTCTCAACTTTTTTTCGGATGAATAAACAAATAACTAAATAAAAAGAAAAAGATAATAATTTTGGTATGTAATGTCATTTTTGGTATGGTACTTCCATTCTGTGAGAGATCTTTTTGTTTTTTATTGTTATTGTGATGCACTACTTTCCAAATAATCTTTTGTTATGTTGTGGAACTGCAAAGATTAGGTTTTGTGATGGTAGTTTTTATCATTTAGTGCCATCTATATCCTGTTCTCTTGAGTGATTTCTTTTTATGTAGTAAAACTGTTGGATCTCATGAAATAAATCTGAAAGAAAGAAGCATTTTGTATCTTTTATCATTGTTGTGTTGAGTTGTTCTTTAGATGATAAAGAATTATGAAATGTGTACTGCCTAATGTTAGATTTACTGTGATAAGAGGTAAAACAGGGTATGCATGTGTTATATATTTCATTAAATTTTCATTTCAATTCAGGTTTTAAAAGGTGATCCTACTTTGTGCAGGTTCATACAGGTTACAGCTGATGTGGAGGAGAGATCTGTCATCATCGGTGAGCGGAATAAAGCTGCTATAAAAGCACTTGATAGAGCAATCAATGACGGGCACAACAAGATCGCTATATTATATGGGGGCGGGCACATGCCAGATTTAGGGAGGCGGTTACGGGAGGAGTTCGACCTTGTACCCTCCCGGGTGCAGTGGATTACAGCTTGGTCCATCACAGATAAGAAAATGACAAGTAAATCCTTTCCTTTCCTAAAAACATTAGCTGAAGTGTCGGGATGGCCATTAAACCGGTACCAAACTCTTGCATTGCTCATCTTTTCTTCAATACTTGCATTAGATCTCTGGTTTTGGGAACTCTTTTTTGGTACAACGGTGAACTGGATTTCTCATATAGCTTCAGACATAGCACAATACATTTACAGTGCTCAAAATGATATGATTCATCTTGTTTAACAAGTTCCAGTCTAGTGTAATAATTGTGTAAAACACCCCACGTAAATATTGTAATTCTTTTCACAGTTCATTAAAAAAAAAAAAATTGACCCAGTTATTCATTGTGTTCTTTTAGTTCTCTTCAATTAGTTTATTGACTGTCATGAGGTCAGATTGAGCCTTGGCGTTATTTGTTGCCATGCCATTTTTAGCTAAAGAAGAAAATGCCTTCTAACAGTTTGTGAAGAGAAATGAAAATCTGCACACAGGTTTGAAGTTAAGAATCTGACCATAGCTGCTTCACGATGTTTCTTAAGGTAAATTTGCTTCCTAGTACTGGAAGGTTATGAACGTCTCTCAAGATAGAATGGGTTTTGATTTTGCAATTATATATACGTCTGTAGCCTATGTTATCAAAATGTCTCTATTTCAAGCTAGAATTTGATTAAACCAATCACACCCACGTATTTCGTTAGACCTATTTGTATCACGTAATCTCCATCATTTCATTTTCAAAAAGTCTACTTTATTTTGAAATGGAAATACGAATAGTTTGCTAAACCAACCAACAAAACTCGGTTATCAAAAAAAACCTTGGAAAGCGGATGAAAGAAAATGAATCGCAGAGACTTGGAAAAAGAGTCTGGAAATTGTTGATAGTTTCCTTGAACAGAGTCTAGTGCCCGATATAAAGCCATACAAGTGACCTTAGTCCATGATATGTTTATGAGTTATAATGTTCGAAAATAAGAAATCGATTACGAAATGATGCGTGGATGTATAAATGAAGAAAAAGAAACTATTTGATATGGAGAAAAAGATATACGGCCAGAGCCACATGGTTGGCACATTATTGTACCAGTCACAACTCGAGTCTTGCCTATCACGCATAGGCATGGGCAATGTTTGGTTTGGTTTGGTTTGGTTTGGTTTTTCGGCTAAACCAAAACCGACTGATAATTATTAGTTTGGAATTTTCATGGACCGACGTCTTGTCGATTGGGTTCAGTTTTCATCCGTTTTTATTGGTTTTTTTGAGTCCCAGGATTGAATCATCGGTTTGTTTTCTAGTTTGTCTCCTAAAACCGACTGAACCGTCAGTTTGTAGGTTTCGGTTGGTTAGAAACCACAAAATGCCTACGCCGGCAGGCTAATAAGATCGGAAGAGTCTCCCTTGCCTTTTTACTACAGAGAACCATGACGACATGCTAATTGAATGAATGGAGCATTATTGATGGTGAGAGTCTTTAATTAGACACATCAAAATATTTTAGGGTTATCCAAGGGAACCCAGCCTGTAAAAAAAAGACGGGAGAAGATAGCACATCAAGAGCAATTCTAATGGTAAAAGGAAACAAACGTATATTTTTAAGACCGGAGAGCATTAAACTGTTTTATCGGAATAAATAACAGTTGTCAATATTAACCACCACATGACATCTGCAGAAGAAGTGAGACAAACTGATTGGACTGAGATGAATTCAGGTTAAAAAACAAATAAGATGTTTTCCTGTAACACCTTATAAAAGCATTCTACGAAACAAGTTGCCCTCCGCCAGTTGATTAAGCAGTGAACAGCACTCAAAAAACCGAAAGACCAGCTTGGGATCCAAGTAGACATAGAACAGCATAAAAATTGGTCTTAAAAAATTGAAAACCCTAATCCAAACCGGAAACATTAAAATGACCGGTGTCCATAGATCTTCTTACAGATAAACAGACACCACTTTAATTTTCTACATATTGATATTCAGTATCCTATCAACAGTTTCTCCCATCAACGAAATAACATGGAACAACTACATTGAGGAAAAGGGACCACCATGCCGCAACTCTGATGCCTATATCTGGGTTAGCAATATTTCTCCTCCTCGGCAGTTACTTCATTAAAATTAATATGATCTTCAGTGTTAACATCTGAAGAATGTTGGTCGGAAGGTAACATTATCCTGCAAGCCGATAAGATCTTCCCCTGAATGCCGCACCAGAATTTCTTTCAGGCTGGGGGGAGTTATATGCTGGAGCTCCAATTCTCCATCTTGCAACTAGTTTTTGTCTGTAATGAAGCAGTCAAAGAAATTGACATAATAACTTGATAAAGAGAAAAAGATTCAGCCATCCACCAGAAAATATTCCAAGTTCATTAGTGTTCCCACAGAGGTAACTTTTACACAGCCAAACATGCTATTGCTTATGCTCTATATTTTAGCTTTCCCCTCTTTAAGAAGTGATATCTTCACACCCCCTCTTGAGGGCTTTTTTCCCCAGAATCTAGGTTTGTTATCATCTTATAACTCAGCTGCAGATACCAAATAAGGTATCCATGGCTGCACACTATAATTGAAAAGAAAAGCAGTCTTGCCTTCATGCAAGAGGATGTGAGCAGGCAAAAGCTTGTGTGTTTGTGCATGTGTCAGCTTGACATGTAAACCAAATAAAAGGATACATCAAAACTGGAGTCTTCAGGATGTTTTTGCCACCAGCGAGCGGATGCAACACAGATAGGAAGTAATAAAGATGTCCGGCAATAATTCCCAAAAGATCAGGTGCAATTGGAGAACCAAAAATAACATCCAAGCAGAGCAAGGCCCATGGCAAATAAAATGCCTGCTTGCAAATGATCGTGTAAGAAACAAAAAGTAACAGTTGAAAAACCATGAATCCCACTAACTGGTACATAATTCAAAAAGTCCAGAAATAAGATACCTTAAGAGACACAAGTCCATATATGTTGATAGTGGCATTCGGGTGTTCTCTACTCCAGACATATAGGAGCATGAAAACAAGTGATATCCCTAAAAAATAAGACTCGAAGAAGGGTATGGCAGATAGAACCTGAACATGCAGGTAAAAGATGTGTTAGGTACATTATACAAAGGAAATGCAATACATGCCAATTTCAGCCCACCACTAAAGAGTAGA
>CAVNYN010281757.1:0-33671 GCA_963692815.1 Nyctanthes arbor-tristis
GGCAACAAAAGGGAGGGGGATTCCCTCTTCCTCTGCCATTTTGGATAGGCAGAAGGAGGGGGCAATCCTCCCTCCCATTTGCTGCCATTTTCTGGCAGCTTACCAGGAAGGGGGTCTCTTCCTTTTTGCTACCGGAAACGGCAGCTAAAGGGGGGAGACTTCCCCCCTCCCCCCGTGAGCTTGGCAGCTCATAGGGAGGAAATCTCCTTTCCCCTTCCATTTTTTAGGGTTAATTTCACAAAAGGTCCCCAACCTTTCAGCTAATAATCGGTTTTATCCCTAATCTTTTTTAAGACTCTCATGGGCATTCAACCTTTCATAAATGCCCACAATAGGTCCCTTTTGACAGTATTCCCTCAACTTTTCATGGAAAATGACGTTTATACCCTTTTCAACATTTTAATTTTATAAAAAAAACATTTAAAAATAATAAAAAAATTCAAAAAAAAAAGGAAAACACCCACCCACAGCAAATGGCAGCAGAACAGCGTTTTTGGGGGGATTCACCTCCCCATTTTTGCTACCATTTCTGACAGTAGGCTGGGTGGGTGGAGTGGCGGCGGGGGTTGGGTAGGGTTGGGTTTTTTTATTTTTTTATTATTTTTAAATATTTTGTTTATAAAATTAAAATGTTAAAAGGGTATAAACGTCATTTTTTATGAAAAGTTGAGAGAATGGTGTCAAAATAGATCTATTGTGTACATTTATGAAAGGTTGGGACTCAAGAGAGTCTTAAAAAAGATGGGGATGAAACCGATTATTAACTGAAAGGTTGAGGACCTTTTGTGAAATTAACCCTTTTTTTAATATAAATTTTTTAATATTATTTTTAATATTTTAAAACTCTTTTATTTTAAATTAAAAAATAAGGGCATATTGGTAGTTCGGTCGAGGGATTAACGGAAAAGTTGTCGGTTTCCGTAAAAAAGGACCATTGTGAATTAACGAAAGGTTGAGGACTCAACACGTTGAAAAAAATGGTTACGGACTGAGCTGATACTAATTCCAAAGGTTGGGAACGATATGTGAAATTAACTCTTTCAATTATGTAGTCTCATTTCTTTATTGCTCTTCTTTCAAGTAGTTTCCCTTTCTTGTCTTGCTCTACTTACTGTCAATTCCGAAGATAACAGTTGCCTTTTCACTTACACAGAGACTGAACGTACTGGGCCATTACGGAACAGCTAGAATTCCATAGGTCTTACTTCAAGACCTCTTTCTTCTTTCCTTACTTGACTCGCTTACGGGGTCACTTGCCGCATCCTATCTTAGGTTTAATACAATTGAAAAAGTGGTCACTTATTAAGGGGTATCTCTTTTGGGTTCAAATCTTGTCCAAACCCTTCTAATCTTTCTCATTAGAAGACTGCCAATGCATCAATTCCCTTCCTCCTGGAACTCTTAACTCATTGGTTAACTCGCTTGGTATCCACTTTTCTTTTATTCGATTTTGGACAACTGTATTATTTTACTAATTTACCCTCGTTTAATACTGGGGTAATTGGCGCAAAAGGTCCCTACCTTTGGACACTTTTATGTAATCAGTCCCTATCTTTGAATTATTGGCAATTACCCTAACCTTAATGTTTTCTTAGCAAAATTCATGGGGTAATTGGCGCAAAACGTCCCTACCTTTGTGCAAATCGTCCCTACCTTCCATTTCTTGGCAATTTCATCCTCACCTTTGCATTTTTTGGCGGAATTTATCCCTGCCGTCACCCATTGTTAATTCTCGCCATTTGTCAACTAATATTTGTAATATTATATATAAACTTATATTATATAAAGCCTAAATTAATGCATTAATTTTTATTTTTTGTATTTTCGAAAAATTAATGCATTGAAATCTAAATTCGCCAATAAAATATTAGATAAGATTAAAGAAGAGAAGTGTGTTTTATTTTATTATATTTTCTTGTAGTGTTCAAAACTGAGTACTAAATAGACGTGTAATTAAAAAAGTGTAATAAGCAAAATAATTAACAATGTTGCCGTCTAAATAACATATACGTCCATTTACTACACTTTTTTAGCTAGAAGTTCATTTACACTTTTTTAACAATATGATCATTTAGTACTAAGTTTTGAACCCTGCAAGACAACATAATAAAATAAAACTCACTTCTTTTCTTTTATCTTATCTAACATTTTATTTGTGTATTTAGATTTCAATACATTAATTTTTTGAAAATACAAAAATTAATAATTAATGCATTAATTTAGACTTTATATAATATAAGTATATCTATAATATTACAAATAGTAATTGACAAACGGCGAGAATTAACTGTAGGTGACGGCATGGACGAATTCCGCCAAAAAATGCAAAGGTGGGGATGAAATTGTCAAGAAATGGAAGGAAGGGACGATTTGCACAAAAGAGTTGAAAGGTAGGGACGTTTTGTGCCAATTAGGGCTGTGCAAACGGGTTTTTGAAGGACCAAGACCTGCCCAAACATCTTCGGTTTGGTCTCGGTCCCGGCCTAAAAAATGGCAAGCCTAAACAGTTTCGGTTTTGGTTCGGGCTAGGGTAATGAATTCGGTTTTTTTCGGACTTTTCCGGGCTTGTGAAAAATTTTTTCTATAGACTTAGTAACGTAAAAACACATATAAACAACGTTTAGAACAAACAAATAGAAGGACTTTATGTGCAACAAAAGTATTAATATGCCTCTGTAAGGTAAAAGTACTAGACTTACTTTTATTTCTCATTTTTTTTATTTTAACGAATATAAAATTATTAAATATTTAAAATATGTATCTTAAATTGGAAAATAAATGTAAAAATCATAAATATTATATATACTTTATAATTTTAACAATTTTATGATACAATTTTAATATTTTCAAAAGGCAAAAGATGGATAATTCCTACTTTATTATACATTTATGGGGATTAAATATTACAAAAATGATGTAATTGTTAAAAATAAATAACACTTATCACTTAAAATAAAAGCAAGAAAATCTATTTCACACTTTTTACCAATAAGAAAACCACTTAAATAAATGAGAAGACGTATAAGCACAAATTCTCCACGTGTATATATATATATATTATAATAATAGCATATAACTTAAATAGAGTCAATAAACATATTATAAATCCGAACAATTTTCTTTAACAAAATCCTTATAATGTTACAAATTCTAGTAACATTATATATTAACACAATTGTTCTTGACTAATACTTAAAAAAATAATATAATAATAATGATTTTTAAATAAGTTCATTGGCCAAAAATTTTCAACTTGAAAAAAAAAATTTAGTAGTATTGCTTTAACTTTTTAATTGTCTCACATTAAAAGTTTTGTAAAAAAGCAATATGATTGGAGCTTATAAATAAGATGAGTCTTTGTGCAAGTGACTATGTAAAGGAAATTTTGTGGACTTTGAGGCAAATTAATAATTGTCTTGGTCCTTTATATTTAGTTTTAATTTTAAATGATTGTCCCACATTGAAAGTTTTGTAAAAAGGTAAAATAATTGAAGCTTATAAATAAGATGACTTTTGTGCAAGTGACTGAAGGAAATAGTTTTGATTCTTGCCTCTTGTGAATTATGAAAAGTGAAAACCGGGTTTCAATTTATATATATATTTTTAAAAAAAAAGGTCAATCGGGTTTCCGGGTTTTCAAAAGAAAACCCGGGACTGGACCAGTCTAGGACCGGACCGGTCATGTTGGCCGCAAAGCCCGGACCGAGACCGGCCCGTTTTATTCGGTTTCAAGCCGGTTCAACCGGTCCTGGTTTTTTTGCACACCCCTAGCTCCAATCAACTCAAAATTCATCATTAGTGCTAAATTAATCCCTTGTTAGAAGGGTATTTTCGTCACTTACACCTTAAGATTTAAAAAAGTGCAAAGAAGGTCTCAATATGAATATAATTGATCAAATAAATATTTAAAATTTATTGATTATTGATTAAACAAAAATTTAAAGTGAAAAAATATTTAAAAGATAAAAATAAGAGGGAAAAAAAGAGGAAAAAAACTAAAATTTATTTCTTTTTCTGATCTTACTAGTAATTTCAATCAGTCATTTTGTGCATCAAACACGACCATTTCCAGTCGCTCCATTTATACTCTATCTCTAAAGAAATGTTTTATTTTTTTTTCAATAATGCTAATTATTTTGGAACCGTTACTTGCAATTGTTTTTAATACTAAAGTATAAGTGGACATAAATACCCTTCTAATAAGGGACTAATTTAGCACTAGAGATGAATTTTGCTATGAGGATATGAAAGTAAGGGGAAAATTGCCAAGAATTCAAAGGTATGGACTAATTACACAAGAGTATTCAAAAGTAGGGGTCTTTTGTGCCAATTACCCTTTAATACTTAGCTAAAACTATAAATTTTAAATTCTATTCATTAAATAAAGATAAACTAGTATTTTCTCTCATGCGTTGTACGGTCAAATTTTGTTGACAAAGTATAACATAAGGAAATTAAACAACATAGGCGCGAAGGATAACAAAAATAAATGTTTTGTTAATATTATTAAAAATTTTAGAAAACCTTAGTATACACAACATTTATTGTTTTATTAATTGACTTCTCATTCTTAATTTCTTATCACATCTAAGTATTTTCATATCAATATGATTCACAACTCTAAACACTATTATGTGGAACTACCCACAATTGAATATTGACTTTTTAAAGAGTACTCGAAAAGAGAGGTTAATCTTAACTCTTATTATTTGTCATAACAATGAACAACTAAAGTATATAAATTAACACTAAATCTTATTAGTAGTTATAATAATCTAAAACAAATTCAACATGTCTTGATATTACTTCTCCGACCCGTAGATGACTTCTAATGTTCTAAGGGATATTTGGTGACAATCTTTCCAGTAAAATCTAAAAAGAGAATAAATAAGTCATTTGTATTGAAAAAATTAAAAATACATGATCATATCAAGTAGAAAAAGAGCATTAGAAGGAGATATATTCTAAAGACATAATTCATTTACTTTTTATTTTTTTACTTTAGAACAGCAAAGTTTATATATATAATTCATTTGTTTTTTTTCATTTTATTTTATTTTTTTACTTTAGTTTCCTGTATATTGGTAAGTTTAATAGAACTATCCCACTAATGTACGTAACTGCTCATTATTGATACCACACATTATCTTTCTTGTTTAACCCATTACTGTTCTCTATACACCACAATTTGAATTTTATTTTTTTCATTTCTTTTTTTTAAACTTTAATTTTATTTAACTGTTTTAATATTGAGTAAAGTAACCACCCACTACCTTATTAACCTCAAAGTGTGGTTATACTTTTACAGTTTTTTTATCGATCATGGGCGGTTACTAATAATGGTAGGTTATGTTACCTACCATTACACAAGAATTAAAGTTAAAAAAATAAATAAAATAAAAAAGATTCTATCAAACGAAATCTAAAATCAAATTGAATCTTTTCTAATTGAAGATTCAATTTTACTTCTTTTTTTAATGGAGTAATTTATTGATCAATTGAACTACTTAGGTCGTGAAGTAATGAGGCAATAAGAAAATCAAGAGTTGCGTTCCATACATGTGGGGACAAAAATGTCTATAAAGAGAAAATTAAAAAAATAAAAAAATATAATTAGAAAGGCATAGCTAATATACATAAATCATTTGTATTGAAAAAATAAAAAATACATGATCATACCAAATAGACCAAGACACCAGAAGAAGATATATCATAAAAACATAACTCATTTTTTTCTAATTTTAGAAAGGCATAGCTTATATACATAATTCATTTTTTATTTTATTTTTTTTACTTTAATTTTCTATATATTAGTAAGTTTTATAGAACTATTTTTTTCAAAACATGTATTGTTTTAACTGTCTAACTAACTTTTTTTAATCATTACTATTGTCTATATACCACAACTTGATTCTTATTCTTTCATTTCTTTTTTCTTAACTTTAATTTTCTTTAACCGTTTTAGTATTGGTTAAAGTAACAGTCTACTATCTTGTTAACCGTAAAGTGTGATTGTACTTTTACAATTTTTTTTCTTTTTATTAATAGTGGACGGTTACTAATAATGGTAAGTTATGTAACCTACCTATATACATAAATTAAAGTAAAAAAATAAATAAAATAAAAAAGAAACATTATCTGAAACCAAATTGAAAATTTTCCAATTGAAGATTCAATTTTACTTCTAATTTTATTAATATATAGATATAGATTTCTCTTGATCATGGATATAACTTTTCTATTAGAGGCTGGAACTAAAAGGACCGGGATGCTTTCCTATGAATGCATACAAATACCTACCTTTCAAACGTAGCACGTTTAAGTCTGTTTCAAAACTATAGGAGAGTTGATTTTTATTTTCCGGTAGAATAGATTTAACTTGATTTCAGATTCATCTTTTTTTTTCATTTTATTTTTTGTACTTTAATTTCCTGTATATTGGTAAGTTTTATAGAATTAATTTTTTTAAAACATGTATTGTTTAAAAGGATCAGGATGCTCTCACCTATGAATGCAGACGACTGGCTACTTTAAAAATAATGAGGGGGTATCGGTTTCTTTTTTAATTTTCGATCTTCAATGTTATCATGGAAACATTGCAAAGCACTAAAGTGATTTTCCCAAAACCCTAATTTGCAATGGAAAATTGCAAGATCTCGTTTCAGTTTACTCTTTAGACACTTTTTTATAGTACAATATATTCAATAATAATGCTTTTACATTTCAATTTTTGTATCAATAATGGGCAGTTATCAATAGTAGACTATTACTAATAATAGTTAATTTTTTGTACTTTTACAATTAATTTTTTGTATCAATAGTGAGCGGTTACCAATAGTGGCTTAGTGGACCGTTATCAGTATTAGTTAATTTTTTCTATCAATAATAGGCAGTTACCAATATTAGTATGACAAAATAAAATAAAATAAAATAAAAAAGATTCTCTCAAATAGAATCTGAAACCAAATTGAATCTTTTCCAATTGAAGATTCAATTTACTTATGCTTTTATTAATATGTAGATTAGGAACATGGATTGTAAAAAATATATTTTTAATACAATTTTTAATCAACGTGAAGTAATAAAGTGGACTATATATTTGGAATAGAGGGAGCATTAGTTTCGTATTTGTGTAGTCTTTGCGAGTTCATGTGTAGTCTTTGCAAGTTCAACGGAAGTTTTTTTTTTCAATTTTTAATTTTTGTTAAAATGAAAGTCATTTCATTACTTCAGAAAAGGTTTACAAGCAAGTGGGCAAGCCCACTACAAAACAGCAACCTAATACACAACGTCAACAAGGAAGCCTTTCAATTTAACTTTGATCAAGCGTTCAATTTATTTTAAAAGAAGCCCTCAATTTATTCTCCGCACTCAAGACTGAACAGCAGCAACCCAAAAGCTTGGCTTCGATGAGAACTAGGTGGACAGCTCGTCCATCCAGGTCTCTCAAACTGAATGTCAATGTGGCCATTGCTGAACAGGCACGAAATTTTACGATTGGAGCAGTGGTGCGCGATGAGCTACGATCGTTATGGGGTATATTTGCTACTCGTTTTGAATGGTACTCTACGAGTTGAGGATGCGGAAGGCTATCACACCCCGCTAATTTTACCATACTTTCGAAGATCTTCTATTGATTAACAAATTTTACAGCGGGAGCTTCAAAGTAAATAACGGGGACGAGACGTACAAAACAATCCAATTGATCTTTCTTATAGAGTTTAACATATAAAGCTAATTACATAAGCTAACAAATTGTTAAAACTTTTAAGAAAATATTAAAGCTAGGTTTTTCAATAAAATATAAAAAAACACAAGAAGTTGTATTAATAGATATATTTCATTGATTACCAAGGCGCGCCAAATCATTAGAAAACTTTTACAATGAAAAGTAGAATTCAAATCAATATGAAGATTATATCTTCATATTGTTTTATAGGTTATAAGATGTAAAAACATACATATTATTGAGGTGGGTATAAAAGTATTAAATTCATGATAGCTTCAAAGACATGTTTATACTACATGCACAACTCTACTCCCGGTCACGAGCACGATCCAATTCCTGGCTTACCTTGCTTTTAAAATGTCATAACTTCAATCATCTACAAAAATTGTAGTAAAGGGGGAGTGAGTACGGAGTACTTAGTGAGTAACAAAACCCTTTAATTCACCTTTCATTTGAAAGATTTATTTTTAAGAAAATCATTCAATACACAAAGTTTTTCAATGCACAAATGGGCTATATCACTAGCTAAACTACTACTCGTGGTGCGTGCAAGAGTCATACTAATTCAATCAATTCAATAATGACCATATACAATTAAGTGGATCCACATTTGAATCCCGGTTGACCCTTACCGGAATTTCAGACAGATCAATACAAATACAAAGCAAATACCACACTAATCGTCGCCCATCTCGATATCATTAGATGGCTCCTAGTGTGGCAACAAAGCAGAGCAGAGCAGATACAGAACGGGTAGAGCAACTAGTGATTCAAAATGCAATACATCAATCTTTCTTTTCAATGCATTAGAATCCTTGTCCATTGCTTTAATCAAATACATGCTTAGTATTTCAAAACATCATCAATGTTAAAAGGGATCAAAGTGATAGTTACTCACCTCTTTGACTTGATTTTTCCAAAGATTCTCTGAACTGTTGACAAATGCCCTTAAAACCTTCATTTCCCCCAGTCAAAGTGATATTTCATGTTGTATTCATTATATATATGATATGGGATTTCCAAGTATAACATTTAAGGTTTGATAGGTTTTAGGGACTGTTTTTCTCCTATCGCTATATTTGGACGCATTTTATCTTTTTATGTGAAGGGCCTGAGCTTCACCAAAGAGCAAGACAATTGTTATAAGGCAATTTTAAATGTATAGAGAGATTTATGTTTAAGATGATTAGCTATGGCATTGAAAAGGGCAAGAGAGAGAAGTTTGGATGGCTTAAGAAAATCTCAACCCTCTCCCTTATATATAGTTGGTAAAATATCCGAGTTTAATTGTTTTTAATAAGTCTTTAGATTCCGCCAACCAAATCGCGACACACGGCGCGACGTGGAGCCATATACTTGGAGGAAAATTGCCCAAGCAGTCCCTATACTTTAGGTCGTCTTATAATATTTAGTTCATAGTACTTTGATCTATGTTATTTGAGACCTTCAACTTAATAGAGTTTACAATTCGGTGGTTTTTATTTCACGTTATACAAATCAATGACCACGTTCTTGTCTTTAGGCATTTCTCGAGTAACAATCTTTGAGTCTTGTGACGTATTAATACAAATTTACGTCATTTTTCAATATCGCAACCTTATGCGGTTAGTTAATCCTTATCAATACAATGTCAATAATTACTGTCTAATTCCAATTCATTATCCGAATATCAATCATGTGATTATATTCATTTGAGTAAAAATCTTGCAATTCAATGCAATCACGTTGTTATATTATAATTCTTGACAGTATTGTAACAATTCAAGTACAATCACATTGTCATATTTCAATTTTCATCATTCAATTGACTGGCAACTTGCAACTTTGCAATTCGTTACGTGTACATTGTCACCTTCTAATTCTTGGCATTCATTTGAGTGACAATTTTGTAACTTTACCATTTATGCATTTCAATATGATCCGGTTGTCATATTCTAATTTTGAATGTCTAATTGGGTAATAAGCTTGAAATCTTACAATATAATTCCAACAATTATTTAATCATTATCAAAATAACGATATACTTGCCTTAAAATTTTGCGGGATGTTACAATCTATCCCCCTTAAATGAATTTCGTCCTCGAAATTCACTAAGCATTGTGGCAATGACTTTTTATTTTCAAAAGCATAGTACGCAATCGGATCGTCTTCACTTCAAGGAATGGCTTCCGCTGTGTACTCTCATTTCTTTTATTGTCAAGAACATGCGTGGTGATCGAGTTATTAACTCCTTTTTCATGCATGAGTTTTCCATCCATCTTCAATATCGAAGTTCAAAAATCGAATTTATCTTTCCTTCTTAGCCCCAAATATACCATAAAAATTAGGTTGAGCAATTATTCAAAATTTTAACAATCCAATTACCCAAAACTTTATGCAAACTTTATTCAGAATGTGTTTGGATTGCCAGTTGATCATTTACTAATAACAATTAGCAAAATTTGATTTCTTGAATCGTATTCTTTTCAAAACTATTTCAAGTCCGTGC
This sequence comes from Nyctanthes arbor-tristis, assembly GCA_963692815.1. Lineage (NCBI taxonomy): Eukaryota > Viridiplantae > Streptophyta > Magnoliopsida > Lamiales > Oleaceae > Nyctanthes > Nyctanthes arbor-tristis. The sequence continues at coordinate 10,218 of CAVNYN010281757.1, forward strand.
CCAATTTTCGAGCTAGTGTTCGATAATTGTTTCGTAAATTTCATTTTGAGCTTCAAGTTAAATTAAAAGGACTAACCTAGATAAGAAAGAAAAATCAATCGGTTTCAAAGTTTGATGAAATAGAGGGGTGCTAGCATAAGAGGAGTTAACCAAGTAACAATCAATAAAGAACCCAAGGGGCTGACATCATATGAGATTAAACAAGATTGAGGGAAATACAAGTAGAAACATAAAGTAGGGTGCATTGACACAAAAATCAATTTAATTTCGAGTAAATTCATTTTCAAACAAGTAATGTTTTCGAAATTATAAAAAGAATTATTATCGATAGGCCATAACCAAACAATCTCAAGGGCTCGATCAAAATAGTAACAATAGGGACTGAATGAAATTACATAGTGAGAAGCAAAGGAAATAAAAGCAATAAAAGACTAAGCAGAATTTCTGAGATGACAAGTAGGCAATCAAAGATGTGCAATAGTAGGTGAGAGCAAGAAACAGAGAGAAGAAACAAATTCTCCCCAAATTTCAATTTTTTTCCAAGATAGTAATATTAACTCATATATCAAAGGTGTTTTGAATAACAACCAAGGTATAGAGCCATTGGTACAAGGAAAGTTTAACAAGTAATCAAGAATTACAAAAGAGTTAATGTCCCTAGTAATCAAACCAGGTGGAAAGGGACAAAAGACGGAATCACAAAATATAGAGTACTTTATTTTCAAAAAAATAGTATATGTCCCAATTAATGCGTATTGTTATCAATAAAATAAAGTTTTTTTTGAATAAATAAAATAAAGTTATTAGAAATAACTAATATATGAAAAGTGTATAATAATAAGAAAATAATCTTAAATCTACATTTACAATTTACAATACTATTAAATGAGTTTTTCTTAATCTTTATAAGTAGGAAAAATGCTATTTTTGTAGGACGGAGGTTGCTTTTTATTATTGTTATTATTTTTTTTTGGGTACCGGCCGCTCGTGCTTTGCATTTTCATCCTAATTGAACGAAAATTATAATGCGATGTTGTTGTTATTATTATTGTTATTATTATTATTATTATTGTTGTTATTATTATTATTATTATTATTATTATTATTATTATTATTATTATTATTATGGCATAAAGACAGGGAGTTTAAACCTTAAATTCTTATGAGTATGCTCAAACGAATCGAATCAAAGTTCTTCAATCAAAATTTTCGTTTTTCTGTTTGACGTCTTCAAACGCTAACCAAATATAACTATACAAAAAACATTGCGGCCACATATATATGCATATTCAGTGAGGATTTGAAGCTTGGAAATGGAGCCATTTGCTTCAGCAGTTGATACAATTAACGGTTTCGCATGTAGTCGCTTTCCCTGGCTCAATAGTTCCAGTCGCCGGAATCCGGTAAAATCTTCAAAAATTTCGATTGTATTCGAAAATGCCGATGAATTGGTCTGGAATAATTGTTTCTTCTTTTTGTGATTATTTTTGGTAATTAAAATTCTCTATTCTCTGGGGCTGTCTGTAATTTGATGTACTATTGGAATGGTTAGACAATGAATTTTCATCCATTTTCGTTTGTAAAAGGATTAGAGTACATTCCCATTGTAATTTTTTCTCCCTTTTTTTGTACTGCAGGGGACTTTTGTAAACCATTACCAATTACCAATCAATTATTTGATTCTACTTGTATGAATGTTTTATTTCTTAATTAGCAGTAATGTTAGAATGGCCCTTGATTTTGGAATTTTGCTCAATAGCGTAATTCTGTTTTTGGGCTGAGCGTAAAACCTTAGAGTTATAGTTGGAGAAGTCAGTGCTGCTTGAGTCCGTGCAACAAAATATCCTAAGACATTTTATCATTTCTGCCAATTGGAGTAATAATATTGGTCGCTAGATCTTAATATAATGATAATTCTTATTGTCTTCTTTCAGCAAAGGAAACCATACCTTCTCATTCCTTCTTGATGAGCTCTGCAATGTTGGGATTGCACGATTTTGTCCTCTTTTCCGAATTAATTAGCATCCATGCCACCAAATTAAGTAATGTGTTCACCTCAAGAACCTTTCTGTTTGTCATTTCCAAAATCAAACCTGGACATGCTGTTTTATTTCAGTTTTGACACTGAAATTTCATCTCAAAATTTTCATTCAAAACAAGCCTTGAGTTTTCTCACAAATTTGCTGGTTCTATAGGTAGCTACAAGCTGTATGATGGAGCTTTACAAATTACAACTGTTCTAATGATATTATTTTCAGATTGAGATCTTCAAGCGCTTGCAGTGCGAAGCATTTTTGGATATCATGAAACTCAGAGACAGACAAAATAAAGTGGAGCGGATGCTGACCTTCTATAAATCTGCAAAGGGAAATCCATTCCAAGAAGGTAGCACTCATGTAAGAGGAGAGGTGGATATGTTGTCTGCATTGTTGTTCATGGACAGTGTTGATGAGCAGAAAGTAGAAGCAATTGAGAGATCTGGTATTAGAACAGGTATTCAATCAAGAGTCACTTTTGAAACTATTATCCGGGAGAAATATACATTTGTTGCTGAGTTTGTAGCCAGTGCAAAAGAGGTAAGGGGTGACTTCGGTGGTCCTCTTTCGCTAGCAAAAGTTCTTTATGCTGCAAATGTTAGTGATTGGTTCTCTGCGGTTGCAATTCCGCTGGGCACTCAGTGCAGAGATGTGGGAGTTTCTACTAGTTCTTATGAGGTAAAGTTTATCTTCAAACACTTGTTGCGTGAGTTAAAATTACAATAGTTAATGTTTTACGGTTGTGAATAATATGCATGTGTTAAAGTAGGGGACGAGAGTAAGCCTCTAATACAACTTTACACAAACAAGCACTATAAGTTTGACTGATGGTTTTAAATTTTATTTTCCCTTCTGTTTTTCCAGGATAGGGCCATGACTGAATATTCTGCATTTGGACCGCCACTTCTGAAGCAATATAATGGCAGTGCCGTAGGCATAATGGTGAAGAAGTCAAATGTGGTTGCTGCGTTGGCTCAGTTTTTCTCTGGTCCTTGCTTGTTCCTTAAGCACTTTTGGGCAAGTTGTCTGCCATCTTTCCAGAAATACAAAGCTCTCTCTTTTGGGTTTCCAGTGAGAGTCTAGGTTATTAGGGGAAAGGGTAAGCCTCGGAGGACTGGCTATTCCTGTTAGCCTATTCAAACAACATACATCTTTAAAGACATGTGGATGAAGACAGTCCAACTACTCAGAAAAGATGCGCGTTGGATGGATTTGTTGCGCTAGTGCTCGAAGCAGAGCCTGACCATAGTACACGTGTTGGTGCATGGGTTGAGATGAAAAACTCGAACCCTAGACATCTACAATGGGCTGTTACAATGGCTGATACCCCTGAATATGAGTTTGGATGGGGCCTATCATTGGGAGGTTTGTGCCACAGTCCAAAAGATTGGGAACATTTCCAGGTCGAAACATTTTTGAGATTAAACATTGGTAAGAGATTTAAATTCCAACCAACACTGTTACATGTAATGGATGGGGCTACTACCCAATTTCCAGCCCTGATGTTTCATGGTAATTTTCATGGTAATTGGTCCTTGTGATTGCTCTTCAGTAGTTTTTGTTCAATGTGAACTCAGTTTCTGCTTTTGGAAATACAATTCTTGGCATTCTTGGCATTCTTGGCAGTGCAAGTGTACTGCAGAATTTGTGGTTCCTAATGTTCTAAATGATATTCACTGTCTCATCTCTGTCACCGCAAAATTTTTTATTTTTTTTCTTTCTTTTTATTTTACTTTTTTGATTTTCTCTTTTCTTCTTCTTCTTGTTCTTCTTTTTTTTTCTTTTTTTTTTCCTTGAAACCTGGCGAAACATTTCATTAACTCAAATTCAAAGCGTTATACATCGATGGAGCTTCAATGTGGGAAGGTGGCTCCTCCCAAACACGAGACCCTACACTAGAACAAGAGTTCCTAGCTAGACTATGTGCAACTTGATTCCCTTGCCGTCGAACAAACGAGATGGAATAATTGGTGCCTTGTTGTAACAACAGACGGCAATCGTGAATTAAAACATCAAACTCCGAGTTATCAACCAGGTGCATCAAGCTCAAAACTCACTTCGTTAAACTGTAAACTTAGGACCCATCGAATCGCCTCTCTCAACCCTTACGTTTCAGCCTCTCTGGCAGGAAACTTACCTAATGACGTTGCTTGAACAGGCCAAAAAAGGTCCATCATCATCCTTTAGAATCATCTCCACTTGAATGGCTTCCTGGTCGCTGAATATTGCTGCACCCTCATTGCATTTAATCCTTCCAGCAGCAGATTTTTCCATCTATTTGAGCCCTGATCTGGAAGCACTTGCGCAGACCCAGAACCAGCAGCACGCTTTTCCCTGATCCGGTTTTTCTTTGTTCTCTCTTTTCTTTTTTATCATTTTTTTCTTTTTAAATTCATATAGTGTCAAATATTTCACGTTTCAATTTATATAATAAATGATGTTATACTGTTTTAACGGGTTGTTACACAAGCAGCATAATTTGTTAAACAAACAACCTTGGTTGTTATACAAATAACATAACTTGTTAAATAAATAATATATATTGTTACACAAAAAACATAGTTTATTATATAAATAACATATATTGTTACACAAAAAACATAGTTTGTTATATAAATAACATATATTGTTTAATAACGTACATTGTTACACACATAACCTAGATTCTTACATAAATAACATAGCTTGTTACATACATAACATAACTTGTCGTGCAATAACATAGTTTGTTACGTACATATCATAACTTGTAACACAAATAACATAGCCTATTATCAAATAACATATGTTGTTATTAAGCAATGAATGATAAAAAAAAGTCTGAATAGTATTTAAATAGTGGTAGACAAGCCTAGGGTCAAAATCATAAAACAATAAATTATAAAAAAATTGGAAAAAAATAGAAAAATAGAAAATCATAAATTTGAAAGCCTAAAAGACCACAGATGACCAAAAACTGATGGGGCTCATCCACTTAGGGTTTTGAGCCTCGATCGTTTGTCTCATCGTTTTGCTTCCGAGAAGACATTATATGCTCAATTCGAACCCTGAATGTAAAAGACCCAAATTTTAACCCGATCTTCCATCCAATTCTCCCTTGATCTATTCTAATATTTATTCTACATTAGCTTGTTACACAAATAGCATAGCTTGTTACAAAAGTAATATATCTTGTTAAGCAGATAACACATCTTGTTACACGTGTAACAAACCTTTGAATGTGAAAATATTATTTAATATATAGCGCACGTTGTTTAAAAAATAATTACAAGAGAAAAAAAGAAAAGCAAAAAGCAAAAACAAAAATGAAAAAAAAAAAGTAGTTTTCGACAACATCACCCGGCGACTAAAATCAGGCTGCCAGCAGCCAGTAGCCTTGGCTAGCCAAGAATTGGTGGCGTGGGGTGGCGTGGTGGTTTACAGGTAAATTTAATTAAATAATAATAAATAAAAACAAATAGAAAATAAGAGTCATTTTCCAAAAGCTCCCACCACGTGTGGAGTGTGTGAATGCACACTATGCATATTTAAAATACAAGTGACTTGTATGAAATACACGTGACGTGCATCCATATACACCATACGAGGTGGGGGTTTTTGAAAATTTTTCAAAAAAATAAATAAAAATAACTAAATATTTTTGGAATTTAAAATATGGTTAATTTCACATATCGTCCACAACTTTTGCGGTTAATATTGGCTTGGCCCTCCAACTTTTTTTTCAACCCGCTGAATCCCTAACTTTTAATTAATTCAGATAGATGGTCTTTTTTTATGGTTTCCATTAATTTTTCTATTAATGATAAATTTCATCAAGCGTCATCAACCTTTGCAAAGAGTAACAATTTCATCTCTACTTTTTTTTCAAGCATATAGGTCCTCAACCTTTCAAAAAGATACACAAAATGTCCATACATACTATTTTTGTCAATTTAATTGTTCACTTTTTCTATAAAGATAATTTTACCTTTTATTTAAATTTAAAAAAATAAGAACACACAAATTTTAAAAATTTATTTTGATCTTTCTGCCGCTTTCTGTTCCAGACACTTATATATATATATTCATCTGTATATCTTTTCCTGTATACTCATTTAACACAAGCTATACATACACATTAATCAATATGTTACATTTTCTCTGGCCATTTTTTGAGTGCAGAAGAATAAGATCTCTACTAAGTTACCTTTAACAATAATAAAAAAGGAATTTACCTCTTATTTTTAGCTATGTGTAGATGAAAAAATTTGGAATGAGGGAAGCTGTAGAGGAAATAAAAGGGAAGAAATCATTTATTTTTACTAATAATTCAAACCTTCTATATTTTTTGCAAGAAAAATTCATACATTTTTAATGGTTCTAATATTTATAACTTGAATATCAATTACATTTCAATTATCATTGCTTATTTAGGTTTAAATTTTAGAGCATTCATTGTATAAAATGACTATGACATTAGTAGTAGTGGTGTTAGGTGTAACACCCTCGAATATTCTAAAATTTCTGTATTATCTGGGAAATAGCCTTTTTGAATATTGTAATACATACAAATTTTTGATAAATAATAAACTAGTTGAATCAAAATATATTTTCTTGAATAATAATTTAAGGCATATATAATTTATTTTTAAAGTGTTAGAATATATTTGTAAGATAATTTAATAAAGGCGTATTTGCTCAACAATAAATAAAGTTTGTTTATTAATAAGGGCAGTGAATATTGAGGAAATGTTGATGATTGTTTTTATAAAATACTTTACTTTTATAAGGTAGTACAAATTATTTTAAGATAAAAACGTTTGTAACCTTTAGTGTGTCTCTGGTGGCGGACCTTTAATGCTCATACTCTGTGTATATGCGGACAAGGTATAGATATATCGGGCGCGGTGTTGAGACCTTTAATGCAAATCTATATGAGCTAATGCTCAGTAAGTAACATAATACATATGTATATGATGATTTTGCACACCAGAATTCAAATAGGGCACACACCGATTGTGTAAAACACTGCATGAGCTAATAATCAAAATACCTGCGTGCGCATGCCTTGCCCGAAGGTCCGTCTTAATCTCACCTCGACTTGGGATCCTTCGATGTGTCCATCGTTGTCTCAACTCGTCTCGGGAGATGACAAGGACTTACCAATATCATCAAATAATCAAGGCCTGGGCATAACATATAACAGCCGGTCTCAACACCGCGTCCAATATATCTATACCCTGTCCGCGGTCATCGGGCCCCCAACACTCACAAGTGTATATACCATATATGACAAATACAATACCATGTAACTACACAGCGATCACACCATACTCTGTGGTGTCTCATGTCAATCACTATGCTACATGTATATTCTCATCTCTGTCATCACACTCAATTGTATGTATATGGCATACAACATCATAGGTTCAATAACATATCTCTTAATGGTGCCAAATATGTCATGCCCAATCTTCATGTCTTATATCATAGATAACTCCATATATATTATAGGTATGACATATAACTAAATATCATGTTGTCATATAAGAGCACATCATACTAATATTTTGCATTGTAGTTGTACCATTACTTATATCATTCCTTAGCTATTTAAGGACATTAGTAGTTTTGGCAGTTCCAGACATTGCATTGCACGTGCAATCAATAGCTCTCATACTTTATCATGTTTATTCTAACATCTATAGATATAAGATTTCCTATTTATTTGTCTCCTCAATATTTAACTAGGACAAGCTAATAACTAACCAAAGTCAAATGCTTACTGAGTCGTCAATCTCATACTCCTTTCGAATTTTTATTTCATTTTACTAAAATATCATTAGAATGTTGAAAAAACACCCAAAATAACGTAGAGGGTAAGACAAAACACATGTCATATTAAATATGGGGTACAATTTCTAAAAGGGTAGAGGTAAGGGTGCACCCCTATGAAATACATAGTGGTCACATCCCTTCGTAAAAGGGGCGAGCACCCTATAATATGGGGGTGCCCCCCTTATCAAAATACCAATGGGGAGAGCCCTCCTTTTTGATGAAAATTGGGAGCTCCTTTTTTTCTCTAAGTTTTTTGTTTTTTTTTTTGGAGGGGCTTTATTTATAGGCGGCAAATTTCTTTTTTCTTTTTTAATTCTTGGGTGGCTATCGCTATAAATTATTTTTACGTTGTTTCTTTTTTTAATTAATTAATTTATTTTAGTATTTTTCGTTCCTTCTTTATTCATGTTTCGACTTAATGTTGAGATGTCAGATAAAGTCCAACTTAAGAATCTTTCGTACCCATCTAAACATATAATAGAGTACCTTAAAATGGAGCTTTTATAATTCTTATAAAACGTTAGTAAAACTTACGGTATCTTAATATTATAAGTATCTCAAAATGTAATTTAAATTCTATTAAATTATCACGTGCTCCGTAAAATTACAAAAATAATATTTTTAAATTTGAGGTGTTACATTAGGTAATTGAACAGAAAAATAATATATTGACTAATATGTACGTATATCTTGTGTTAAACGGGTGGACGAGAAAACAATATACAGATGAATATATATAAATGTATAAAAGAGAGAGCGACAGAGATATCAAAATAAATTTTTGAAATTTGTGTGTTCATATTTTTTTAATTTAAATAAATGGTAAAATTATCTTTACAGAAAAAGTAAACAATGGAAATTGATAAAAATAGTATATATGGACATTTTGTGCATATTTTTGAAAGGTTAGAGATCTATATGCTTGCAAAAAAAAAAAAAAAAGTTTGGGATGAAATTATTACTTTTCGCAAAGGTGGGAGACTTTTTTTGAAATTTACCCTTTTGTTAACTACTCAGTCAAATTACTATTATGTAAATTATTTATTTAAATTATGAAATAAAAATTTTAAAGATCTAAAAAAATATAAATTATTTAAAAAAAAAGAAAAACAAAAAGGGGGGTTGATTCCCCCGGTGCTAGTGGAAATGACAGTGAAGGGGATTCTCTCATTTTTTTAGCAAAAAATGGCAGCATAAGGGATGTCTCCTCCTTTTTGCAGTCAGAGTTGGTAGCAAACCTCGGCTATTTCCTGCAGCCAAAAGGGAGAGACTCTTCCTCATTTTTTGCTAGGAAATGGCAGCAAAGTATTGTCATTTCTGACAGCAAAAAGGGGACCAATAGTAAAATTACTGTTATAAATCCCAATAATAACAGCAGTTTTATTGCCATTTATAGCAGCATAGGAAAGGGGAGTTGGAAGGGAGGGATTCACCGCCGTATTTTTTTTTTAAATTTTGAAATTATATTTTTATATTTTAAAACTTTTTGTTTTTTAATTTATATACATAAAAGACAATGGTAATTTGATTTAGAAGTTAACTGAGAAATTAGCAGAGATCATAAAAAGGACCATCGGTGCGAATTAATAAAAATTTGGAGATCCAGTGGGTTGAAAAAAGGTTTAGGACCCACCCAGTGGGGGTGAACACGGTTCAGTCCAGGCTTTTTTTGATTTATTTGTAAAGCAAATTATTGGATTTGGTTATTTAGACTGCATTCTTTTTACTATTTTTTCACTGGTTTTTGTTTTCAATTTTTTAAAACAGTGAAAACGCGTTCTTTTTTATATTTTCAAAAATGCAATTCAGAAAACAACTTTAAAATTTGTAAAGAAAATTAAAAATGGCCTTTTCTTATTTTTGATATTTTCAATGTTAAAAGTTAAAAACGCGAAAAATGCGTTTTCAGATTTTAAACTTTACATTAATTACATTTAAATCTCAACTTTTATTTTTATAATCATTTTAATTCCAAGCGCCACTGTCCGCTAGCTTCAACACCACCTCGCACCACTATAAAACAACTAGCACCATCAATAATCCTAGACTCGATTAACCGGTAAAGGAAGCCATCAGATGGTCTGATCTGGTGGTTCGCAGACCACCTGATTGGTCTGCAAACAACCATGGTGGTCACAACCACCATCCGGTTGTATATGCGACCCACCAACCACCATCTAGTGGTCAAGAAGATGGGGAGAGAGGTGGGAAAGGGGATTGAAGATGATCAAATTGAACAATTTGAAAATTTTAAAACTTTCATATAATTTTTGTTGTATAATTTATCATTGTTCAAAAAAATTCAAACTAAACAGGTTTTCTATTTTCAGTTTTAAAAAGTAATTTTCTAAAAGGCAAATAGAATGCATTTTTTATTTTATTAAACAACAACTTCAAAATAGAAAACTCAAAATGTATTTTTAAATGAAAACAAAAAATCTAAAGCACAAAGAGAACACATCTTTAGTTTTTCAAACCAAACCTACTATTTTGATTTGATTTGATTGGGTTTTGAACCACGCTTTGTCTTTCAACGTAATGAAAAAGGATTCAAAACATTATAATAATTTTATAAATATAAATATTTTATTATACTAATATGCTCTTTTTTTTAAAGTGATACTAATATGCTTTTTAATATAATACTAACATCAAGCTCATCAAAAGTTAGTAAATTTTACTAAAATACAAACATATACCTAATGGAAAGTAGCAGACAAAAAAAGCCCAAATAATACATAAACTTCAAATGAGATATTGCCGGAATATGCTTATGGAATTGCTATTTTCTTCAAGTATCTATCAATTAGAGTGTCAAAATTTTAGAAAAATATACTCAGCTAACTATTATAATTTCTCCAAATAATTTTTCATAAGGGCATTAATTAAATTAGTGTAAAATTAGCTTATTAAATTGCTAAAATAAACTAACTATTATAAGGACTTCCTTGTTAGAGTGTCAAACTCAATCAATGAATTTGACAATCATAATGAATTAAGTTCCTAGATATATGTTTTCTCATATTATTTACACATTAATAATTATTAACTAAAAAAATAAAAAATTGTTCAGTTTAAGCAATTTTTCACATGTCGAAACGTAAACTAAATCATTTCAAGCGGTTTGAAATTTTCTCAAACCAATCCATTTCACTTTTCAAGCCAAATAAATCCAAACCATTTCTGCAGATTGGTTCAGTTTATCGGTATTTCATTCAGCCCTGCCAGCCAGTACTAACTCTCAAAAGTTGGAGATGATATGTGAAATTAATCTTTTGAAATACTAACAAGTATTTTTGAGAGAAGGTTGGGTTTGCAAGTAAGTGTAATTTTCCCAATTTTTAATTGTTATTGGTGACCTCAAGCAGTAAAAGGACTTTTTCAGTGAAGAGACCCTAGAAAAATAATAGAGGGCTTAAAATTAGGCCTTGAAGTCGCAAACTAACTAACGAGTTTGAAAACTAATAGGAAGGCAAAAAAAAAAAGATAAAAACAAAAACAAAACAAAAACAAATCAGATAACCCATTTCAAAAAAAAAAAAAAAAAAAGAAAAAAAAAGGAAGAAAGCAGTTATTTGGAACGGGGAGTAGGGCTCGAAGCAAAACCTTCGAATTCGAACCGCTATCGGTCGCACATGAACGGGTGAACGGTTGCCCTCTGGTAGCTCTACCTCGTCGTCGTTTCGTCGGTCGAGTCTCCGATTTGGTCGCCGGTCGGCAGTCAGTCTCGCAGCGCAGCAGCCAAAGCCTGAGGTAAGCTAACCCTAATTCCTAAGTTCCTATTCCCAATTGGCGTTCGGAAATTGATTATGTTCTTCACATTTACTTTGTTTTGTGATTTTTTGAATTAGTCTATTTATTCTTCCTATGAATTAGCCTATTTTTTCAAGAGGAATTAGTATTACATGATGAATTAGGATTTAGGCATAAAGGAATCCAATCTTTTAAATAAAAAGATAAGTATGAGAATGAGTACATTGCTGGAATTTTTACATTGCAAACTTTATGAATTATTAGATGATATTTGGTCAAGAACCCAGGTACTGAATTTTTCATTTGCTGGAATTTTAAAACTATTTTCACCACTTCAATCCAACCATTATAGCACAGAAGTGCAACTTATTGAACAGAGGATACTGTCTAGAATTAAATTTGGGTTGTGTGTTTCATTTTTTATGATTAAAAGAAAAAAATTGGTATATATTTGCTTGAATCCATTTGCACTTTGAGAATTATGAATTGAGAGATATGAATTTATGGACTTAAATATATTTTACTTATAGTCCTCTTTGGTTTTGCTTAATTATTTTTATTGGTACTTGTAGGACAATTGAACTAGAAATAGTTATACGTCGTGCCTCCGAAATATGAGTCCGGACATGAGAAAAGGAAAAAAGAAAGAAAAGATAATAGCTTTAATACGAATCTAGGTGGGAGACGTTTGATTAATGTTTTGCAAGACCAGTGTTTAGTTGACTTTTTGGGGTATTGTAATGCGTTTTGGTGATAACATAGTAATTTTTAGACTTTTTTTTTTTTTAAATTTAATGTTTGATATATGTGCCTTTTACTCTATATGTTTTGGTTCGTGATAAAAGTTAATTATTTGTAGCTATGTCAGGGGGGCCTATTTTTTGAGCTGGCCGCCCGTGATCATTATCAATTCATGGACTAAATCACTTAATCTCTTAATTGTGCAAATTTGTATCTTAGCTTCCCACCTGCCTCTACACCTTTCCTTTCTTTTTTATTTTTTTAATTGGATCTCTTTGCCATTATCATTCAATAGTTGAGTGACACTTTGATTATGTGTATTGAGAAAGATGTTTTTGACACCGTTGATAATAATGTAATCTTACAACGTCATGAAATTATGAAACCGCATAGGGTACATTTGTAAAAAGGTCCTACATTTTTGTAACTATGTTTTGCTATTAACAGTGGAAATGGGGAAGTGCAGTGTTGGGATGTTGCTTTCTTTTCTACCTATGCTAGATACTTTGCAAGTAAAAGGTGTTGCACACACATGTTTCTTAAATTTTTATTGTGCATGTCCATTCGTCAATCATGCCATTAATTAATCATCATAATTCAATTCATTAACATTAAGCCCTTGTTTGATACTCTTTAACAAAACACATTATAATCCCATTTACCACTGATTTGACTATTGATTTGACAACTACTCATTTATAACCATAGATTTCAAACTTCTATTAAATCTACACCACTCATTTCACATCTTTATAATTTCTCTTTATAAATCAACTACCATAAATTGAATCAAACATCCCCTAATTCATAAAAGAGGAACTTCCAAGTACGATTTAAAAAAAAAAAAATAGAATATACTAAAATGTCAATAATTATTTTTGATTGTCAGTAATGTAAGTGGGAAAAAAAATTTAATTCAATAGTTGTGATCTATAATACGTAGTGAGGTGTTAAAAAAAGAGAAAATTCCTACATTTTATTTCTGCACTTGCCATCCCAGTTTTTTAATTTTTTGTCCTATTTTAATTTTTGTTTTACAATATTTTATGCATATGTGAATTTATCTAGGATACTTTCAACCAGTTCAAGTTTTAATTACTTTTTTAAGTAATCTCAATTCAAAAAAAGAAAAAAAAATCAATAATTATTTTTGATTGGTAGTAACATAAGAAATTTATTTCTTTTTTTTTTTTTTAATTAAATAACAAAGGACGGAGCATTTAAAACCTAAATTCTTATGAGTCTGTTTAAACAAATCGAATCAAAGTTCTTCAATTGAAATTTTCGTTTCCCTGTTTGACGTCTTCAAACATTAACCAAATTTAACCATGCAGAAAACATTACGAGCATAGATATATGCATATTCAGTGAGGTTTTGAAGCTTGGAAATGGAGTCGTTTGCTTCATTGGCGGATACAATTAAAGATTTCGCATGCGGTTTCTTTCCCTGGCTCAATAGTTCCAGTTGCCGGAATCCGGTAAAATCTTCAACAATTTCGCTTGTATTTGAAAATGCCGTTGAATTGATCTGGAATAATTGTTTCTTTCTTTTTTCTGATAATTAAAGTTCTCTTGTCTGGGCTGTCTGAAATTTGATGTACTCTCGGAATGGTTAGACAATTGAATTTTCATCCATTTCTGTTTGTACGAGGATAAGAGCGCGTTCCCATTGTAATTTTCTTTATTTTTTTTTTTTTTTGGTTCAGGGGACTTTTGTAGACCATTAGCAATCAGTTATTAGCTTCTACTTGTATTGATGTTCTATTAATTAATTAGCAGTAATGATAGAATGGCCCTTGATGGAATTTTGCTCTAAAGCGTAATCTTGTTGTTGGGCTGATTGTAAGAGGTCAGAGTTTTAGTTGGAGAAGTCAGTGTTTCTTGAGTCCTTGCAACAAAATATCTTGAGACATTTCATCCTTCCAATTGGCGCGATAATATTGGTCTCTAGATCTTAATAGAGTTAGTGATAATTCTTATTGTCTTCCTTCAGCAAAGGAAATCATACCTTCTTCTTCTTTCTTGATGAGTTATGCAATGTTGGGAATGCATGATTTGTCCACTTCTCTCAATTAATTAGCATCCATGCCAACAAATTAAGTAGTGTGTCCACCTCATGAACCTTTCTGTTTGTCATTTCCAAAATCAAACCAGGACACGTTGTTTTATTTCAGTTTTTGACACTGAAATTTCATCTCAAAATTTTCATTCAATACAAGCCTTGAGTTTTTCTTACATATTTGCTGGTTCCATAGGTAGCAGCAAGCTGTATGATGGAGCTTTACAACTGTTCTAATGATATTATTTTCAGATTGAGATCTTGAAGCGCTTGCAGCGCGAAGCATTTTCGGATATCATGAAACTCAGAGACAGACAAGATAAGGTGGAGCGGATGCTGACCTTCTATAAATCTGCAAAGGGAAATCCATTTCAAGAAGGTAGCACTCATGTAAGGGGAGAGGTGGATATGTTGTCTGCATTGTTGTTCATGGACAGTGTTGATGAGCAGAAACTAGAAGCAATTGAGAGATCTGGTATTAGAACAGGTATTCAATCAAGACTCACTTTTGAAACTGTTATCCGGGAGAAAGATACATTTGTTGCTGAGTTTGTGGCCAATGCAAAAGAGGTAGGGGGTAACTTCGGTGGTCCTCTTTCGCTAGCAAAAGTTCTTTATGCTGCAAATGTTAGTGATTGGTTCTCTGCGGTTGTAATTCCACTGGGCGCTCAGTGCAGAGATGTGGGAGTTTCTACTAGTTCTTATGAGGTAAAGTCTATCTTGAAACACTTGTTGCATGAGTTAAAATTACAATAGTTAACGTTTTACCGTTGTGAATGAATATGTATGTGTTAAAGTAGGGGAAGAGAGTAAGCCTCTAATACAACTTTACACAGACAAGCACTATAAGTTTGACTGATGGTTTTAAATTTTATTTTCCTTTCTGTTTTCCAGGATAGGGCCATGACTAAATATTCTGCATTTGGACCGCCACTTCTGAAGCAACATAATGGCAGTGCCGTGGGCATAATGGTGAAGAAGTCAAATGTGGTTGCTACGTTGGCTCAGTTTTTCTCTGGTCTTGGAGTGCCTCGCGATGCTGCAGGACTTACTTGTTCCTTAAGCACTTTTGGGCAAGTTGTGTGCCATCTTTCCAGGAGTACAAAGCTCTCTCTTTTGGGTTTGCACCAAGAGTCTAGGTTGTTAGGGGAAAGGGTGAGCCTCGGAGGACTGGTTATCCCTGTTAGCCTATTCAAACAACATACATCTTCAAAAACATACGTGGAGGAAGACAGTCGAACCACTCAAGAAAGACGCATGTTGGATGGATCTGTTGCTCTGATGTCGAAGCAGAGCCTGACGAGTGTACACGTCTTGGTGCTTGGGTTGAGATGAAAAGCTCGACCCCTAGACATCTACAATGGGCTGTTACAATGGCTGATACCCCTGAAGATGAGTTTGGATGGGGCCTATCATTGGGAGGTTTGTGCCACAGTCCAAAAGATTGGGAACATTTCCAGGTCGAAACATTTTTGAGATTAAACATTGGTAAGAGATTTAAATTCCAGCCAGCTCTGTTATATGTAATGGATGGGGCTACTACCCAATTTCCAGCCCTGATGTTCCGTGCTACTTGGTCCTTGTGATGGTTCTTCAGCCTTTCTTGTTCAATGTGAACTCAGATTCTACTTTTACGAATACAGTTCTTGGCATTCTTGCCACCGCAGGTAAGTGAAATGCAGAATTTTTGGTTCCTATTGTTCTAAATGATATTCACTATCTCATTTCTATCACTGTTTGCTAGATGGTGTTTAAGAAAAATTAGGTAAATGTCACTTGTGGTGACTAGTGTTTGCTTGATTGTGGTGGCAACACTGTTTGCCTTCGTTTAATATGGAACACAACATGTTCCATTTGTATTTGTTTGGTAGGTGTCACCTACGAAACAAATGGAGTTTGTAGTAATACCAAGAGGGGTGT
Source organism: Nyctanthes arbor-tristis (assembly GCA_963692815.1). Lineage (NCBI taxonomy): Eukaryota > Viridiplantae > Streptophyta > Magnoliopsida > Lamiales > Oleaceae > Nyctanthes > Nyctanthes arbor-tristis. The sequence continues at coordinate 26,544 of CAVNYN010281757.1, forward strand.
TCAAAATGCTCGTGCTGAGCATTTCTTACAATATTTACTACTACTAAATGATACTCCCTTCGTCCCACTAAGATATGCAACCACATATTTTCAAACATATTAAGAAAACATATTAATTGTAGTTGGAATTGTAAACTTTTTCTACACTTTTCCTGATATACCTTTACACTAAATGACCATGGAATGGTTAAAATATCCATGGATCTATTCATTTTTCTTGTTGCGAGATTAACAGAGTGTTTGGCAACTACGTGAGATTATAATCTGGATTATAATCTGCGACGTGGTATTATTTTATTGGTTGTTTTTGTAAAAAGTAAACAATTGCGGCTTGACTTTTACTTTTTGACTTTTTGAAAAAAGTGAAACTAATGAAATGATGCCGTGTGGCAGATTATAATCCAGATTATAATCTCGTCTAGTTGTCAAACACATTGATGTAGTTATTGTTTATTGTTCCAATAATTTTTCTTAGTAACCAAGTGACTTAAATAAGGGTATATTACACCAATAAGAAAAAAATTATACGTTCAATATGGAAATTGGACTATAATTTGGGACAAACGAAAAAGTAAAACAATTCTATCTTAGTGGGACGGAGGGAGTAAGGTGTTAAGTGGGATTGTCTAATTATCTCTTTGTAATGTAATTTTTCTAACACTTCACTGTAATTTATCAAGCAATCCATTAATTAGTACCTTTTACAATTTTTAAAACTGTTCTAATGAATACCATTGGTTCATTATGGCGCCAGCGATTGATGTAGACGCTAATAGAGCCAGTTATTTGTTTTTAATTGATGATTGTTTTTATAAATGGGGTCAAGTGCTGGCGACATAAAGAGCTAGCGGATGGTGCTAGAATATAATAGATTAGGTCATCTGGAAAAATTTGGAACCAACCTAAAAATGAGTTTGATTGATCTCTAAAACCAGGAATCAGAGAGCTCTTTTGGGAAAAAAATGGAAAAAGGAAAACTAATTTAACTGAGAAAAAGGGTATCAAATATACCAGTAAGAAAGTGTCTCTACAAGCTCCTCTGATTAGAAAAAAAGGTTCTAGCCGTTTTTAATTAAGCTATTAAAAGAAAATGAGAACTATAATAATAATTTATGTATATGGTGGAAGCTTAATTTTTAATTATTTATTTGAAATCAGTTTGATCTCAGTTTAACTTTAAAAAAAAAGTTCGATCTCAATTTAAATTTGATTTTTTGACCTTTGATTTGTTATTTTTGGTTTTTGTTGATCTGATTTTCAACGGGTGTGTGGGTGTGGGGGTGTGTGTGTGTGAATGAATGAATGAATGAATGTATGAATATAACTATACGAGCTTAATCACATTCGTCCTGTTTAAACTCAAGCCATGAAATCTGTATCCATATATCTTTAAAAGTAGAAGAGTCCTATGAGCCCCACAGCAGTTTTCCGTAGGGGATGCTTTTCAGTGCATTGGGACACACATCCTGGGGATTGTAATTGTTGAAGAAGATTGATTCCCTTGAAAATTGCTGAAAAAGATTTGCTAAAGCCTGGAATGCTGTCCTCCAAGGGAGGTCTCTGCAAAACTTTTAGGTTTGTGTTTCCAGAAGTCTTACAACTTGAATCGAATTAGCATTAGTCTTAGCTTTATCTCTCTGTATATGCACGCGCTCGCGCACACGCACACATATGAATGTGTAACAATATGTGTATAATTTTGTGCGTGTATATCCAGAATGTCGAGTTTAACGGTGAAATTGTATAGTTTGCTATTCAAATTCCCCAAATAGAAATTGCAGTCCCTAATTGAAAGCCCAAATTTTTTTTTAGAGGTGGTTGCTGAATTTGTTGTTTAAGTTTAATTTTTCTTTTCATTTTGGATTTTTTGGTGATTAGGATATGTTTTTTATTTTATGCTGAGTCAAAGTCTATTAAATCTTTATTTTTCTTCACCTCATCTTTTCTTTCTAGAAGTCACTAAGTTTTTTCGTTAGGGAAGCTGTTGCCCTTTTCTACAAGATGAATTTCCCTCAAATTTATCATTTCCTTTCCCTTTTCTGTTTAAATTTCGAGAAAATGGGGAAGATATATACACCTGCAAGTTTGATACTTTCTTACAATGAGTTGTTTGCCCTGCCAAATATTTCCTCTCTCCGTGTCTTATATGAATCAATGAGTCTTTGATACTCACAAAACTTGGGCTATATAGAGATTCATTTTCTACACATAACACAATGACTTTTGTTGGTTACCTGGAATATTACTACCATTTTCATGCTTGAGTCTAAATCTAAATCTATCTTCCGATCTCTTTTTTCTTTTTTCCCTTTTCTCAAAGGAATTCTAAATCTATGTCAGTGGAGGAGTTCTTTGTTGATTCCATTCCACGGCCATCGATTGGGACAATTCTTCGAGAAGTGAATGCTTAGAGTAATAGAAAATTAGAAAGTACTTGGACTTTTCGGTTAATGTTCTTTGTACTTATGCTTATATTGTTTGATTAATGTTTTTTGTGCTCATGATTCTATTATTTGGAATAGCCTGGTGCTGAATTTTTAAGCGGAACTGACTCTTAGTAGATGCATGTGATCTGAATTGGACTTATGTTTCTTTTGCACCACGTCATCCTTCAAATGTTAAAACCCTAAAAATTTTCATTGTGCCTTAAAACTTTGCAATGACATTAGTGAATAATAAGGTCTCATGCGAAAGGAGATTTGTTCAAATGAACAATATATTATCTAATGAAATAATACACTTAGTGATTACAAAGTCTATTATTGTAGATAACTCTACTTAATCATTCCTGAATGTTTATTCATCATTTTAATTTTTTTTATATCATTAAGTGAAAAGTTTGTTGTTAGTGATAGTTGAATTGAGAGAAAAAAGGTGGATCTGTGGCTGAAAAAGTAAATGTTTATCAACATCGAACAAGCAAGCGAATTGAAGTTGCCTCCCATTTTTCAGGTTCGTTGTTCTTTTCTGTCATTTTTTTAGAGCTATGATTATTTGTTACTCTTCCAGCTTTTATTTTAACAACCTGCCACTTTTTATCTTAGTTAACTGTTTTTCTTTTCTCTTTTTCTTTTTTTTTTTTTTTTTGGGTTGCATATTTTGTTCATTGTTTGGTTTGTGATAGTGTGCATGTTTGGATGTGTTTGAAAAATATTTCTTGATTTAGTTCATGGAAGAAGGCAAAAGCCAGTAGCAAATAAATCTGGTAGAAGGAAAAAGCCACTAGCAAAGAAAATTCACATCAAATGAATTTACAAAATTGCATATGATAGTTTTCTAATCATAGGTTTTCGAGATGACACAATGTGTGAAGAAATAGACCTTTTTCAAGTATAATTCTGTCGAACTTTCTATAATTATGTATATACACAATAGTATCATTTGGTTGATGATGAGCCTCCAGACGTAGAACTTAATTGGCATGTAACTGCATTTGGTTAACGATCTAACATGAAGAAGTAAGAATGTAGCTTAACATGTCTGAGTATTTGCCTTGCAAAAGCATTAGGCGGATTTTGGAAGTGATTAACAACATATGATATGAATCCACTCCCATTTTTCTTTTCATTCGTTCATGAATTATTGTGGGAAATCTTTTTTCTTCCAGAAAGTTCAACATTTTTATCTTTTGGTTATCCTACCCGTTTAGACTGATAAATTAGCTGAGGTATCATATATGGGGATATTTGCTTACTTAAATATGAACATGATTCACTCTGAAATTTTGTTATTTATAACTCAGCAAACTGGGAGTTGAAGTGAAAGGTCTTAAAATATTTTTTTTTTCTTTTTTCTGAATTATGTTATGGCTGTTTTTGGTTTCTTGAAGTAATTGGCCAGATTCCTAGAATTTTGGGAGTTATTGGATGGCAAGTAAGTCTGTTTTGAGCAAGTCATGAGTAGAAGGATTTGTTATATAGGTATGAGCTAATCAAATGATTTCTCACGGTTAAGAGGTTTAGGCTATTTTATTTAACCACATTCTGAATATGGTGCCCCCCCTCCCAACCCTTCTTCTTTTTCTTTTGTATCTATTTGAAACGCCCCATACTCTTAATTATGGGTTTTAAATTGCAATACTTCTGAAGTCACTGAATATTTAATCCTCTGGAGCTCTTGAACACTTCTCAGAAGTTTTCTTGGAAACAAATGTGTTTGCTGCCCTTGCTGCTGGCATGTCCCATTGGAAGGAGGTAATAATTTAAAGTCGGAAGTACTGTACATCGGCATATGGTAAAACATTAGAAATTCGATGGAAAACTAATTGCAAACCTGTTTGTGCTCTTCTTTATATTGGAATGTAATTGGGTTTTCCCATCACTTGCTAAAGCAAGACATAAAAGTTAGAATAATGTGAGTTCCTCTATGCCAGACTTATTATTGAAAAAACACCGTTGGAAATAAAGAAACTTGAGCACGCTATGCTCTAGATTGAATCTGCTCTCGCCAAGCGGAAGGATACTAGGAGCATATTCATTAAATTATGAGAAATGCTATGTAGCACGGAAACTCCAAAAAGGCTAGCGTTTTGTGTTGGAAATGTTTCGGAAACCGAAACTCTCCGGAAACTCTTCGGAAACGTTTCGGAAACTCTTAAAAAGTTTCCTAATTTTTAATAAAATTCAGAAACTCTATGGAAACTTTATGGACAATTTATGGAAACTTTTAGGAAACTTTTAGGAAACTTTATGACAAAAAATTAAGATTTTTATTTTTAAGAAAAGGAAAACTTAATTATAGTCATGTTAAAAAATTATAGATGGTAATTTCATTAACGTTTTAATATAAAATAAACATGTAAACTAACTTAAACTAAATTACTTAAATTTCTTATTGGGAAAGAAGTCTTAATAGTTAACGTAGTTCTAAGTTGAAAACGTTGAACTTTTGGGATAGATCCAACATTGGCACATTAATTTCGCTGCTTCAGCACCAACATGTAAACGTTAATTTATATTAAAACGTTAATTTAACGTTTTAATATAAAATAAACATGTAAACTAACTTAAACTAAATTACTTAAATTTCTTATTGGGAAAGAAGTATTAAGAGTTAACGTAGTTCTAAGTTGCAAACGTTGAACTTTTGGGAAAGCTCCAACATTGGCACATTAATTTCGCTGCTTCAGCACCAACACTGGCATATTAGTTTCACGGACTCAAGGTAATTACTAATTAATTATGATCAATTATTATATCCTAATATTAGCTAAATGGCTGACGGAATGATTTCAATTATATACTGTGATTTCAATTATAGTGGTTTTTAACTTTAGCTAACATGTTGACGGAATGGCAGGAGCAGAAATTTAACTTTTTGACGTTTTAAGTTTGTGCATTACTTCATTTCAATAATTATTTTGTGATGACAATGAATTTTGAGTTTTTATTACGTTGAATTGATTTTGATATTTTAGTTATCTAAATTATATTAATTAGTGTTTTAAGGTTGCATATCATTTTTTTACTTGAATATTGAGGTTGAATATTGAAATTATAAAAAAAAAACTAACAATTACTACATAACGTTTCCGTAACATTTCGTGTCTTGCATTTTTCAAAATCCCGTTCCCCCGTGTCTGTTTTGTGTCCCGTTTCCGTTTCTGTGCAACTTAGGAGAAATGTCAATGTTTTTTAGTAGTTTCTGTTGGCTGAAAAATATTGAAGTAATAATTCATTATTGCGTGATTAGTTTTAGTTTTGTACACTTTGCCCTACATGTATTCATAGTGTTCCGTATTTTATGATTTCATATTTTCTTAAAAAGAAAAGGAGGGAATGATCAATTGTTTTGCCGCATTGTTTACTATTATTATTTTTAGTTTATTATCACCAACATAGAATGGTTCTTCTTTGGCTGTAGATTTTGAGCATAACTAAAATGCAGGGCTATCTAAATTGAGTGGCGACATGTAATGTTTCTTATTTGGCTGTAGAGACATGCTGAATGGATTAAACTTTCCATCCTAATCTAAAGAGAAGGACAAATAAACTGTCGAAGTCTCAGTCGATATTGAACTGTCCAAGGTGTGAAATGGTGACCTTATAGGAATTGAATATTGACATTAACAGTTGAAGAACAATGTTGCGCGATTTTTCCTGCTTTCTATTGGTTTTTGTAAGGAATATATTTTTAGTCGTTCAGTCGATTGATTCAATCAAAGCGCAAAATTTCCACACATGTAAAATACTTGATGTGTGGATGAATTTCATGAATGACTCCTTTTTTTTTTTTTTGATTTTTCTCCTGTGTGTGTGTACAATTTCATTGTTTTAAATGAACATTTGATACAATGGTGAGGCACCATAAAATACATTGTGCTTCTAACTTTGTTTAGGGTGTTATTAATGTATGTTAAAATAAGACAATAGTTGCTAGACAATTAATGATTGATAAAGTGATATATGACACATCTTAATCTGTGTTTAAGGATATACGTTTTACATTTTTACTAGCTCAAAAATCTTATGCAAAAAGATGGTGATTAAAGAAAAAATATCTCTAGAATTTACTACACATGGAAGGATTTGGAATTGAGCAACTTACAAAAATTTTTGGCTTTTTTGAAAGCAACCTTATTTGCATGATTATGACACATCATTTTCGGAATTATATTATGAAATCAATAAATAATAATACATAATAAAAATACCATACGAGGCAAAAACATGCAAACGTGGAGAGTCTGTTATAGCCTTACTTGAATGGAACCTTATGACAATATTCATTGAGATGGAGGCCACTATATAGGGCCGAAAATTAACACTCATTTATTTTTTATTTTATTTTTTTTTTTTGGAGAAAGGACCGTTGACACCTACTCATATAGGAGGATTTGTTACTTTTTTATTGGTTTATTTAAAAAGTTTCTAGAGGAGTTGGTGTTTGAAAATTTTCACAAGTGTAGAACGTGTAATATAAAATTTTAAAAAGAAAAGAAAAACAGTTTTTCTTAAATTTTAAGAAAACACCTGATGGCTAATGCTCTGGGGTTGGAAACGTCTCTGTGATCCTAATGTTCTGGTTTATCAGGTCCTCAAAACTATATACTTTTCAAGAGTTTTTTGGAATCACAGCTGGGATACAATCCTAGCTATACATGGCGGATCATTTCGCTTTCTCGATCAG
>CAVNYN010281760.1:0-25753 GCA_963692815.1 Nyctanthes arbor-tristis
AATCAACTAGTTAGTCCACTTCGTTGGTTTAGATAGTTGAGTAACAAATAGCACGTTTAGAGGAGATGGTTGAACTTACTATTGATTCCCAAAACGATATTAAATAATTCTGTGCAAAGATGAAGAATTGGTTGACATGGTTGATGCCAAGTTGTACTCATTTGCTTTAGAGCACCAACTCGAGAACACCAAGTATTCCTTCCAGAAAAGAAGAGCTGTTTTTTTTTTGGTACCAAGATCCTCTAAATTCGAGGCAATTGGTTAGCCTTGATGAAGAGAGGTTGCTGGATATGGCTGCTCAAAGGGATATACCAAACTTGAAGAAAATATTTTTAATTCAATCGGTCAATGGAATTATGGGTTTCTGGAGATCAATTTAGTTGACACTGCAAGCAAGCAAGCAAGTTTGGATTAAAATCCGATCTAGTTGATGCAGCAACTATATGCAAAGATTTTGGACTAGAATATTTAACCATGCTTCTTTTTTTACAGGGATCATGAACTTGCATCAGTGCACAGTATTAATGCAGGCGTTGAAATTGAAAATGCAAACTTATATTCAACCAAGGAAGCAAGCCCAAAAAAGAGAAATAAAAAAGAAAAAAAAGGGAAGCAGGCTCAAGAACTCAGAGATAATCGTTTCTTCTTATTATGTTATTCGAAGCGAATGAGAAAATGAAGAGCGTTTGCGCATCTTCAATGTGGCACACTTTCCGTCTAGTAAATTTGGTAAATAGAATTGTAAAATATAGTAAAATGTCTCCAATTATGAATGTAGTCAAACACATGTGTCTATTAATTATTGGCTTATATGAAAATTATGAGAAGAAAAAAACACATCTGTTGGGAATTAATGTAGATTCCCCGATTACGCCCGCAAGACCGTTGTTCAAGGAATTTAATTGAGACAAGGAAAATAAAAGATGAAGACGAATTTAACGGACTGTCAAAGCTTTCCACTATATGATTAAAGTCGCTACAACCATACAGAATTTTCACTCACCAAAACCCATCCCCCAAGTATCACAAGAAAAATATACCAAACTTTACCGCATCTACCAATTTCTACCCTTTGCCTAACCAGCGAAGAATTAAAGAAATCCCAAGACGCTAAACTACTATTTTTCTTCACAAGACTCTCTGACCCGACTCAAGTGGCGCCCCAAGTTTTACCACACCTAATTTTCTACCATTTGAACAAACCACAAAGAGTTACAAGAAAACTCTTCAAGGTGCTAGACTCACTAATTTTTCTCTTAAATCACTTGTACCACTTGTGTATAAAAGAAGAAGAAAACATCTCTATTTATAAGCTTCGCTTCCTTGGAAGACAAGACAATCCTTCTATGATTTGGATTCCTTTTCCTCCTAGGATTCTTCTTCTTTCCCTTTCCTTTTCCTTTTCAACTTTGGATTATTTTTGGCAACAAACCCAACACACGTGTCTATTAATTATTGGCTTATATGAAAATTATGAGAAGAAAAAAACAAAAATAATAAAAATACAATTGATAGACAATGTCTAGCAGCACACCATCTACGTACATCTAGACGGTTTGGTAGACATTGTCCATGTTTTGTCTTGCCACATTTTTTTTATGACGTGGCTATAAAATCTTTGCAATTCACATACAATTAGAGATGCTCTTAGTGGCTCAAAAACTCAAAATTATTTAGGAAAATGTACATATATTTAGCTATTTATGTGGGATATGATGTCAGTGGGTATGTTAGTGGAGTAGTGTTCTTCCATCTCTATTTAAAGATGTAAAGTCAATAAAAAAAGGTGTGGACGAATTGTTTTGCAACTCTGCGTTGTATCTAGGAGTTTGTTGAAGAAAAATCAAATTAATTCTCAAGAAATCAAAACCATACATACTCTTATTCTAGAGTCAGCACATGTTTTCGAGTCACGTGAATTTTGACACTACCATTTATACCCTCAGATTCATGGACATGTGATGTGAGAACATCTAAAGAAGTACAATGGAAATGGAAGATCCGAGGAGAGCTGATATACTCCATCAGTGGGGAGGAGATATAAAGTTATCCTTAGGGAAAGATTAGGAATTTTTTTGAGATCGGAAGAGCAGATTGAAGAAAAGTTTCATTTTAACAAATGTGACACATAAAAAACACTAGTTTAATATATAAATTTTTAATTTTTCTATTGGGCTAAGAAAATTTTTTTATTGTTAATATTATATTATATGAAATGTGAGGTGCCTTTTTAACACCTCTCCCAAAAAAAAAAAAAAAAAATTGAAGTGTAATGTGCAAATTGTAATTTTTCAAATCAAGGTTTGCAAATTGTAAATATACTGTAAATACGGGGTGTATTTTGTAAATTTTCCAAAGTTTTTAAATTATTATTTTTTAATTAAACCAATTCAATCTACTGACCTAAGAGGAGTCTTGTTTACAAATTTTCTACTAGAATACTATTGGAGAGTTGGATATAATTTTCAAAATCCTGTCAAAATCTTTTTAATCTAGTTTTCTAGTCTTCTATACTTTGGTAGAATTAGGTTCTGTCTAGCATATATTTTCTTAGATTTCCTCGCTAATGAGTTGGGATGCCTCTCTATTCCTGCCTCTAGTACTCAAACGAGAGTGCCTGATCGGAGTTGCTTTTCATAGAAAATAATTCCATGAAAACAATTCCCATGCAGTCAACAAACAAATGAAAATGAAATTTAAATTCAATTATACACCCCTTTTAACTTTTTAATCTTAGCATAATTTTCTATACAAAACAAATCGCATGAGGTTATTTTCCATTAAATTAAAGAAAAGTATTTTTCCATCTTTTTCTGCCAAACCCACCAAAGTGATGACTATTTGCTGAAATTCTAATTGATAGTATAAGTGTTGTCTTTCAACGAAGGTCTTTCTTGCCTTGTTTTCTCTTTTATTGAGTTGATTAGAACCAGATGTTGATTACATCTCCAGTGGATGCCTTGTACAATTTATTAATGAGTCTACGTGGATTTTCTCAAATTAAAATTTAAAAGAAATACTCAAACCCAGGTCTAGATAATAAAAGAGAAAGCAAAGCAATGACTTGCAATAGCTTAAAAGAGAGAGGCTGGCTGCCCGGCAAGGCAAGGAAGCAACTTCTCTGTTTATCGGTGAACTCATTCCCCTAGCGAGAATGAAATGAGGCCCCTACTTGACTCGAAACCAAGACTTCTTACAACTTGCACCAGGCACTGAGTGACCGGAGTCCGACAACAAAACAAAAGTCATCAATACCGAGTGTGGACCTAAACTAGGAACCGTGTGGGTCGCTGACAGACGAGGCTAGCTGGCATAATGGTAAGAAACGGCTGGCCAGTAGGGAGCAAAGGCACGACTGGGGCCAATAAAATGAATACAGACGATTGTCTATTTGCCAATGATAATTTCTTTCATGAGAAGTAAGATGTGCTGAATCCGTACCTTAATCGTAAGGTACGGCTGGCCAGTATGAACATTCATTGCTATCTAATCATGCGTCGCATGGTTCAAGACCCAAACTACAGTGATTGTGAGATACTTTTGAGTTAACAACTCTAACCCGTGATTCTAAGATGCTGACTTTAGTACTTTGTAGTAATGTTCTAAAAAGGTTGTCCGGCTTAAGTTATCGTACACTAATTTGAAACCTGATCTTGCTGGGTAGGATAAAAACCTAAAAGATTTAACTGAGATATTTAAACCCTTGGTTTACTGGTAGAAGGTAGCAATAAAAAACCACGTTGATCTCTGTAAGACCCAAGATCGGGAAACAGAGGCAAGGATGGAGAACCAACTAAATACAGTAATTTTTCTCCTCAGAACCACTTGAAAGACTGCCATTTACATATATAGGTGCCGCGATTCAGGCAACAGAGTAACTGAATCAAGTATTACGGCTTATTCACCTTCTTAAAAGTTCACATTTATGTGTTTTACACAATCACGTGCCTGGTTGGAATACCAGAAACTTAAGTATTGGAAGGGGAAGGCGGGGAACTGCTTTGTGCCATAAATTTCTCGAACACAACTATCAGCAAAGTAATATTAATCAACACAGCTGCGTAATATTAGATCCATTATCACCTATTATAGTTATCATCACAGTCTACCATTACAGTCTATGAAAAAAGATGCAGGTGTTTATCATTGAAGCTTCATGATAAAGTTGTGTATCAGAAACAGAAAACCAGCATAAAATTTGGCTCACGTATATCAAGTCTATGAATTTCCCCGAGTATAGCAATTCTAGTAAATGGCAGCTCTACAATTCTCAAGCACATTTCATTTCCAGTGGACAAAATTGATAAGCTATTCTTAAGGCAAAACGAGCAGAGAACCACATTACTGGAAAGAATTCTAAAGAAACTCGAGACTCGAGAGCACGTTGGAATAAAATCACAATCCTCTCCGTCGGCTAATCTTGTCTAGTACTGTCATGTTTACTAGAAATTCTACTCACTAGACATCTATGTTGCTCAGGCTCCATTTGTAAGTAACCATGCCATACACATGGATACCGGCGAGGGTATCATATTCCTATCTCAGATCCTTCATATCATTCAAAGAAAAGTAAGATGCTTTATATCTCCTCAAAATGCATCTAAAATTACCAATATATAAGACGTATTCATGAACTTGCTCTAAAATTTATACATTTTAAACTGTTTCTCTGTATCTTACATTTTAAGAGAGGGGGGGACCCCACTTTGTGCGTGCAAATCCTTCTTAAAACTGTACTATGAGCTAAGAAGATAAAAAGATGGACCATATGAGAGCAGCATAATTCAAATTCAGTAGCATAGCAACACAGCATCACCACAAACACTGAAGCTTCTGATCTTGTGAAAAAGAGAATGGAAAAAACTAAAAACATGAGCTTTTCAGCAATTCACCAGGTAATAGCATGAGTCAATGTCACCATTTATTGCAGGATAGACGAATATGCATATGATTGAATTTTCCTAAATAGAAAAGATAGGTCAAGAAAAAATTTCATCTACAATTCAAACAAAACACTCAAACTTGATGTGTCACACTTAATTGAACAATTTATAGTATCAACTTATACAGAGTTCAACTCTCGAGCACACAACTAGTATCCATTTCAACTTATTCGAGATTATCATACAACAAACAACTAAAACACATCAATCCACATTCACAGTGAAGTTATTCGATTAGATCCATTGACTTCTCTCTTTATCCCATTGCTTATGTTTCTATCTGGGTATGCACCTCGAGATGGCGTCGAACTTGCGAGCACTCTCTTATGCAGTATTTATTAGGTTAGCCCTTTATAAATTCTAATACATGCTAGAGACTGAGCCACAAACACCCAAAGCGCAACAATAAGCAATAATGAAATATTCAATCACCCATTATTTGTCCCAATTCAGGCTGGCTAATTATACCCAGTCAATTCATTGCCAATGTATGCATAATATATCTTATAATTAGTAACCTCAAATCAATGTCAGAAGGATAAATATATTGCTTTCATGAAAAAACCCAACATTCTGCAAATGGCTTCTTTAACATACAAACAGATAATTTATATAGGGTACATAAGCCTTAATTTTACAACAATATTCAACAAACCACATATTACAGCACTCAAGATATATCGATACGAAAAGGTATTAATCATCGCGTAAAGCACAATAAAAACCAGACTTTCCATGGTATTGAAAAGAAATCACCTATACCCATAAACCATTTGTCTGTATTTATCCTTGAGCCACCTAAAGCTTTTCCTGAAAGTTCCCTTCATTTTCCCTTCAACAGCGTAGACTTTATAACTGGCAACCCTCTTTTTCCTCTGCAATTCTGGGTCATTAAAACTCCAATTTTTTGAAATTACCCCATTAGTTGACTTCCCCTTTTTGAATTTCCACTGATCTTTATTACCAGCAGGCACGATATCCATCGGGCCATTGTTCTCTGCTGCAGAGGATGATGCATACGATGCACTGTAGCTTCTCAGATCTTGAAGCCCAGTTGGGTTTGAATTGGGAACTCCGTTTGACCTGTAGTAGAAGTTGCCAGGATCATAACTCTCCATTTCAAGTCTATCATTGTTACGGGATTTGGATCTGAAACCCTCCATTTTCTTTGGAAATTAATTCAAGAATTAGCTTGCTTTCTTGAATTAGTGGGGAGATATATATATATTCTTATTTGTCTGTGGGGTTTATGTGAAACCGGTTTTGATTTTTCCGTGGCGGCCTCTGAGGATGCATGTGATGATGCAGTTGTTTTTATCGTCGGTGGATAGGGAAAATTGAAAAGTTGCGTGAAAATCAAAAATCCTTAAAGCGGCTCCACACCTCGAATATCCGTCACTTAAAAGTGTCATGGAAATACTATGCGCCTCTTTGTAAATTTATTTTAATGAAAAATAAGAAATCAAATTACTGGAGTTGAACTGTGGATGTCACGCCCCGTTATATTATTTATTATTATTAAATTATTTATATCGGTTATTAAATTTTATAACGGAGGTTTTCATATCAATGGTGAGGACATGACGTATAAAATAAATAAATTATTCATGTTACAAAAGATATTAAGCTCAAATTATTCTTTACTATATTTTCTAAGTCTTTACATTATAAGGTAAGCTTCCAATCATTACCAAAGTTACTCATTCTTCTTGTCTTATATATCATAAGTCACAAATATATATATATATATATATCTACAGAGATGTGACATACTTATTAATAGAAAGTTACAAAACTCATGTATTGTTTCTAGATGTATTTATAACCAAAGTGTATTCTTGTAGCTCTAAAGATCGGTTCCCTTTGACATGCAAAATTCTACTTATGTCTGCAGGCATGCACCAACTCCCAGTTTGTTTGTCCAATAACTAGTGTTCAATCATCTACAAAATTAACGGAAAGGAGAGTTAGTACAATGTACTCAGTGAATAACATGTATTATCTCGTGCAAAATAATATAAGAGAAATCGCATTTATACACAAAGAGAATCATTTATATGCACAAATCCGGCCCTCACTATTTTAGCATCTACCTGTAGGCTTGCAGGATTCAATTATTCAAAATGATCACGGTCACATAGTGTGATTATAATACTGTAAATATTACCACATAGTAAGGCACAATGGGTAAATAACACCACTAGTGATACCCAAAAGCAAGAAACAATCGTTTATTTAAAGCAATTGTGTACAATCAAGTATCGAATGCTAAAATAATTTAAGGAAGGGTTAATTTCACAAATCGTCCATAACGTTTAGGTTAAGAATCAGTTTCGTCCTCAACCTTTGTTAAGACACACCACAACCCCATCTTTTGAAAAATACGCATAAATCGTCCACTTTTACACCATTTCACAAAATTTTTAACAAAAAACGATTATACGCTGAGACTTTTTAAATTTTTTAAAAAAAAAATTTTAAAAATAATAAAAGAATTAAAAACCAACATAACCCACCCCACCCCATGCCCCCTTCCCCTCCACCTCCAGTGGCCATTCTAGCGGCCACAAATGAGGGGTGTCAACCCCCATTCAGGCAGCAAAATATAGGGGATTTACTCCCTATTTGTGCTGTCATTTTCAACAGTATTTATCTCCAAAATAGGGGTGAAAGCCCCCCATTTCCGGCAGCAAAATGAAGGGATTCACCCCTAATTTATGCTGTCATTCTTGCAACACAAATGTTGCCTGAAATGGCAACCATTTTGCTGTCATTTTCAGCAGCATTTATTTCCAAAATGGGAGGTGAAGACCCTTATTTTGTTGTTGAAATGACAGTAAAATAGGACCCCTATTTGTGGCCGTCAGAATGGGTCACCAGAGAGGGGACGAGGGGAGGGGCGTGGGGTGAGGTGGGGTGAGGGAGAGGTAGGGTTGGTTGTGTTGGTTTTTAATTCTTTTATTATTTTTTAAACCTTTTTTAAGAAATAAAAAAGTCTCAAGGGTATAATTTTTTTTGTTAAAAATTTTGTGGAATAGTGTAAAAAGGGACGATTTGTACGTATTTTTTAAAAGTTGGGGGTTGTGGTGTGTCTTAACAAAGGTTGAGGACAAACTGATTCTTAACCTAAAGGTTGGAGACGATTTATGAAATTAACCCTTTAAGGAAAGCTTGAGTTTTCAAAAGGGAGAGCCAAGACGCATGTTATTTAGATCTCAAAGATTTATTGAATAATACTAAGTGGAAAAGTATTTTTAAAATCTTGATATTCCTCAATCAAAGTTATTATTTAAGTCGGAATCGTTTTATATGTGGAAAAGAGTCTTTTCTAAGTGAAAATATAAGTGTTTGTGGGTTTTAGTGTTATTTTCCTTCTCTGAATATTTATGAACGAATTCTCTTCACACACACATCACTACCATCACTACCACTTTCGTCAAAAATATGCCTTGATTCCCGAAAATGCCCCTGAAATTATTGCTACAATGTTTTGTTCTCAGCCACACAATTTGTTCCTCTCGGTTGTTCTTGAAGCTCCTCACGCGTACACACACTCGCTCTCTCTCTCTCTCTCTCTCTCTCAATTGCCCTCTTTCGCAAGTCGATTCGCTTTTGGGTTCTTCTCGAAGCTGGCCACTCACCAGCTTGAAGATTTTTCTTGAAGCTCTTGACTCGTACTCCTTCTTTCAACAAATTGTTTCCCTTTTGGGTGTTCCATTGCCTCTGATTTAATTTTCTCAATCGGTGGAAATGTGAGGTCTCAACCGGTGGACGCAAAAGAATAGGTGAGGGGTTCACATCTCCGTTTTCAAATTTCTTATGATTACTACTTTGCTTTTCTAATTGTTGTGAAGAATTATTCGAAGATGGATTTGGAATTATGACAGCCTTTGCTTATATAGTTCTCTTACCAACTATTTTGTGTATGTGTTCAGTATACCATCATAATCAACATTCTTTTACTTCCGCTTTCTGAGGGAATTTGTTTCTGCTTTGGATTGGTTATTTTATTACATTAAAGTGAAGTTAGTTAATATTGATATAATAATAATAATTAATTATGATTCAGAAATAATTAGTCAACACTCTTGATTTTTAGGGCATTATGTATTTGTGGCTAAATTTACAGATCTTAATTTTTTGTTTTTATTGATTGATTACTGGACAGCTCAAGTTCCCTTGCTACTTCAGCATTAGTCACCGATCGAACACACCAGTTCATGTCGTTTTGAGTGTCCGTCATATAATCGGATTAGCTAACGATTTTTATTTTTCATTTTTGGAATGATAAGTACATTTTGTAATTTATAGGTATTTCAAAGTATTTTAATGCTTTCATATTATTGGCTTAGATAAGGCAGGTTACTCATCTTGGAATCTATTGAATTGAGTTTGTTTCAAAACCATTAAATCATAATGCTCCTTAAGTTCGAGTCACTAGAACTAGAAGCAATACCATATGCAATAATACATATTGGAAGTTTATGCTGTCAAGGTTTGAGTTTACTGTGAATTAAGGTGGAAATCACTCTCATACCTCATTAATGTTGTATTAGTGCAACATCTTAATACAAATATATGCTTTAATTTTGTTGAACTTATCAGATGAGACCTGTTGAGTTTTTGGCATTTTCTTTGTCTCTTGTTATTTCGCTTGTTTATTTTAACCATTTTTCCTATATTAAATCTGCTTCTGCATGGTGTTGTTGATTTAGTGATGAATTTTTAAATTAGTTTAGAGAATTAATGAAAAGTTGAAGGAAAAGGATGAAAATAAACCTAAAAGAGCAAAACGTAGAAGACATATATACAAAGAGTTCTAACACACGCTTGCAATCAGGCTCTAAATCTGGGGATGAATTTGCTGTTTTATGAGTTAAATGTGCTTGGATGAATAATTCTGTTTGAATAATACAGAGATGAGTAAAATCAAAACACAACATAGTAACTGAAGAATTCAATTGCTAAATGTAATAGTCAGAAGAAAAAGCTCCACCCTTATAGTTACCATTATTTTCGAGTTTATCCTAGGATGCTGCTTCAAAAACTTTGCCTGCTCGTTTTTAATGTTTTTAAGGCTCAAGTTCAACTCACTTCTTGCTGTGATAAAGAGTTTTTGTTGGGGCTCATCAGCAGATCTTCTAACAGGAATGTCTACAAGTTTAGCAACCTTAATAAAAAAGAAATATATCCAAAAAAAAGAAGAAGAAAAGAAAGAACATTGATAAAGAAACTGAACACATCTAATTGAAATTGACCAAGTCTGTTGGATATTGAGTAATTAGAAAGAGAAGTTCAAATCCATAAAAGAAGTTTTGAACATCAATTCTACTATAATCTTAAAGTAGTTGGCTGAGTCAATTTCTGTAACAATACTACTTGTCTCATTTATTGTCCCCTGTTATTGCTTTGAATTGTATCTGTATTGTTCATGTTCATACCAGTTTCAGCATTCTGGTACGTCTAGCTCGTGATTTATGCTCATTGTCCTATAAAAACGCCTCTTAATCTTCCTAATTTGTTTAAACTTGCAACTCATATGTTCTGTAATAGAGCACAAGTGGTTGAATGGTGACCGATTCGATCTTTGAAGAAGAAGTTGGCCACTAATTTATCTACATGCAGCGATGTTGAGGAAAAGTCGGGACTGGACGGCTTTTATTTTAAGGGTACCATGGATGTCGCCCCATATTTGAGGAAGGTTGATCTTAAAACCTATTGCTACTACGCAGAGCTTTTTTCAGCTCTTGAGAAAATGTTTAGTTGCTTTACAATTGGTATACTTGCCCTCTCTAATCTCACTTACCTGAGTATTTGTAAACAATTTAATTATATGCATATGATGTATAAAACATGCTCTAATTAATACTAGAGCATATAATATGTGATTTTCATGAGATCTAAATTATTATCCATGACAATGGGCCTCTCTGGTGCTCACTGATTGATGTGGTCATATATGTTTAGATGAATCTTCCATTGTCTTAACAATTTTCCCTTATTTAAGCAGTATAATGAAAAATTGCAAAGATCACCAGTATAATTTCGTAAAATTGCATTATAGTATTTATTAATCTCTTCGTGACCTAGACTGATATGCTGCTCGTGGACTTTCTGGACAAGAGCATCTTAGAGAAAACCACTCTCTTTTTCTTACCTCTCCGGACTCCTGAATGCTCTAGGTATCATTATTGTTTCCCATTCCGACTTTCTTTTGTTCTCGACCAGAAAATTTGTTCTTCCTGAAGCTTCCCACCCTCCATCTCCAATAACTCCCCTTTGTCAAATTCGATTAACCTCTTGGTGTTCAACTCGCTCTGATTCTATTTTCTGAATTAGTGGAAACGTGAAATCTCAACCAGAAATCTTCTACTTCAAGTACCACACCTGCAGAAGGTAAGGGTATTTTATTTATTTATGTTAGCCATATCTTTCGGTTGGGTGTGGATAGTAGAGGACTGGTGAAGGATTCACATTTCCGTCTTCGAATTTATTATGATTACTGCTTTTCTTCTAATTCTTCTCAAGAATTATTCAGTGATGGATTTGGAATTATGCGAGCCTCTGCTTCTTAGTTCTGTTACCCAATATTTGCTGTATGTTTTCTTATTCTCTTAAAAGAGTTCCATACCAGAACCGAGGTCTTCTCTTTCGTACAATTCATTAACTTTTCTTCTCAAACTAGTTGCACTCCCGCGCATTGCATGGGCATATATTTCGTTATCAAACTAAAAAATGTATTATAACATGTTCTAAAATTTGAAGTACTTTTTTATATATAACATTTATAATTTTATTTGTTGGTTTGATATCATTATAAGATATTAAAGAAAATACAAAGTTTGGTTCTATTTGTCGTTTATTTCTTTCAAGAGTCAAGAAAAAGAAAAATATGAAGTTTTTTATTTTTCTGTTTTCTTAAGTTTAGTTCAAGTAAAACATTAAATTTTTAATTTCTCCTATTCCTCGCACATCAAAATAACAAAGTTTCCCTATACGTATCACACTAAAATAACAGCTATATAAAAAATAATTCTTTAATCAACAAAAAATAATTGTAACCAACATAATTATATCTCTTCAGTTGAATTGCTTCCTAATGATAGCTACTGGCGATATTAACAGAGATAGAATTCTTGAGACAATAATTTTTCTCCATTTAACTACTACACTCATTTACAAATAAAGAATTTAACAAAAAGTCAAAATCAGACATGAAAGCAATAGTGATGAGATGCCTTTATAACTACAAATTATTCAAATTTCTCAACTCATATGCAGTTAACTCAGAAAAAATGTAATTAAGGGGAAAAGAATCATGAAATCGCAGTACTCTAATGTTATATGTACACATATTAATATCAAAGAATTGCATTTACCTGTAGGTTGGGAGAATCCTTGGATAATTTCTTCTTCAAATGCTTTTCTTGTTTTTGGCCGAGGCAACACTATTTTTGGGCAATTTACTTTCGAGTATCAGACTTATTTTATGCCAAAACTTTTGCTGCTGCTAGAGATTTCTCAGTGGTAGGTTCCAGCCCCTTTTTTCTTTACCTTAGGTGCCATTTTTTCTATCCTTTTCCTTTGAAGATTTGGGAATTTTGATTGTTATTTGATTATTTTTAATTAGTTTTACAGAAATCAAGTAAAAAAAAGTGTGAAAAAACTGCTTGAAGCTAAAAATGTATTATAAAGTGTAAATGGAATAATAGAAGTGGGTTGTTAGGCTAAAAATTGATCCATATCAGATAATGGCTTGTAACCATCTGTGCGAGTTACAGATTGAATAAAGTGTTATACAAGATAGGCAAAAATAAAAATAATAGCATATAAATAAATAGAATCTGTTCTAGGGTGTTAAAACTGAGATTCTAGTTTTCAGAATCTCAGTTGCATTTATAATATATATATATATAAATGTGAGAACGTATCACATGTGGTATGAAATTAATGAAAGTCCTATAATGTAGGCGTATAGGACCGCCCTAGCAAATCCCTTTTCAACTATGATATAGATATACAATACTTTTTCTTTTTTATACAAATATATCTAATATTGTTTAATCTGACATAAATAAAATAGAAAAAAATGTCAATTATTTTTCTAATACAATACAGAACATACTCCATTCAATGTGTTTGTAAAAAAAATTTATTCTGATGCAGGTCATGTCGAATTAGTTTAAACTTAGTCTCTCGGCAACAGACGAATTTTCTAGTTTTGCATCATTCAAAAAGAAAAAATGACGGTAGATCAAATTCAAGGCTATTCATCTCTATCTTTATATACAAGGGTTTTGTATATGTTGTCAATGTGAATATTCAGGATTCATTGTGTCTTAATTGGATTTTTTTTTTTGGTTTTTGGCATTAGTGTCTTAATTGGGTTGATATATATATATATATGTATATATTTATATATATCAGCATTACGGTGTAGACTAATAATTCGTACTATGAATTAATTTGAGACATGATTGATTGCTTTAATCAAAATTTGAATTGCGCAAAATGAAAAAGAAAACTAACTATTAGAATGTGTATCACGAAATAAATAAATATGCTAGATAATATTCAAATTGGTTGAGTATGAATTTTATACAAAATTCAAAACTTATAAAATGACAGAAATATCATATTCACAAGTAGTGTATAGAAGTGCAATATTATTAGGAAAAATGAAAATTTGACGTTACAAAATTAGGAAAATAATTACAGTTTTATATGACAAAGTTGTTAGTTTTCAAAAAGCCGGGAAGACCTAATATTTCTGCAGCAAAGAAATGAAAAATAATTAGTTAAATAAGCAAAGAGCATTTTAAAAAAATAAAAAGAACAGTGATTACTAAGCGGGAATGTAAATATGTGGATAGTTGAACATTTTGAAGGAAATTAAAAAAAGGAAACTGTTGAAGAAAAGGAAATTCGTGCAAGGAAAAAAATGGATAGTGGGTAGTTAATATAGATAGAAAGTTGAGAGTTGCTTGAAAATAGACCTATAAAAATAAAAAGTTTTGAGTGTGACAAAAAAATGCTGCAAGCAAATGATAGGAGAAAAAAAAAGGAAAAATAAAAAAAACTGAGATTCCAGAATCAGAAATGGGAATGAAACTGATTCCAGAATCTCAATAACATTTAATAATATATAGATTTACTCTTGTTTTCTTTTTCTATTAATAAGATCAGCCATTCGTGCTTGGGCAGTTAAGACGGGGAACACATGACTTATATTATTTGTTTTCAATTATTAAAAATGTGAGAATCTAAGATTTTTTTTTTATAAGACATTTTTAGATGGTGAAAAAAAAAAGAAGTTAAGGACCAGGTGGGTTGTTTGGGGGTCGGCTTTCTTGAATCTTGATCTCTTTAGTTTTCTGTTTTTCAGAATATAAAAGTGGGATATTTAATTTTCTTTTTATTATTTTTTTTATTTTTCTTGTTCATTTTAAGCATTTTCCTGTGTTAGATCTCCTTCTTCATGGTGTTATCGATTTAGTACTGAATTTTGCTTAATAATGAATTTAAGGAGTTTTTAGCCATTGGAAAATTGAGAGGACAGTATGTCACAAAGATAAAGTGGATTACGTAGTGCTATTCGGTTTTTAAGTTAGTTTAGAGAATGAAAAACTGGAAAAGGAAAAGAATGAACGAAACCTAAGAGACTACATTAGTTTAATTTTAAAGTATATCAAGGAAAAAAGAAAAAAAGATTAAAAGAAAAAGAGAAGAAAATTTTCATGTAAACTAGTCAAGGAATGACGAAGTATGTGAGCCCATTGATACTGTGATAATTATGTGAATAAAGTATACGTTTCAACAATGCAATGGTTAACTCATTTAATGATTGTTTTCCTTTATAACTGTGAATAAAGTAACCTTTCTCTTTTGCAATTAACAACTCATCTAATGAAGTTCATGTCAATCTGGAATGTCTTGCAAGAAAGATTGTGAAAGACATTGATAATTTCCAAAATAAGAGATTTATATGGCGAGGAGGGTATACAGCTATGAGGAAGTTTCTCTTAACAACATGTGGGTTGTTATTTGAAACCTCTATGTTTTATTCGAATCTTTAATATTTCTTTTGCTTGACATCACTTCTATTGGCTCCATCAACTTTTTCCCCATTTAATTTTTTTTTTAATAATTTCTCTTTGGACATCAGATCCAAGAGTTTCTATATGGTATAAGATGGAAGTGCTAAGCGATACTGAGGACCAAACCTCCATTTAGAGTTACATCAAATAATGGTGACAAGGTACATCCAGTATATTTATGTTGATTCAAATTGTTGGAAGTTCTCATTCCTCAAATCAATTTACTTGTAAGATTATTTTTAATGTTTATATGTATGGTTGAAAGTGAATTTGATTGAAAATTGGGTCTGAAGAATCAAAACCATATGTGCTCTAAATGACTCGTTTAGATTTGATAAGTGATTACTCCTACTGATTTGATTTTCTTTTTAAACTTTAAATTCGTGTTCGCTGGTTGATTTATATATGGCTTAATGTAGCTATGCTCTTATGGTCCAACAATTTGTTTCGCAGTTTAAAGGGTTCACTATATCTGCTTGCAGGAATAAAATATGCAAACGGATTAAGAATGTGCAAATAAGCAGCCCTGATTGTGAAGCTGAACGCATTTTTTAATATAGGTCAGATATGTTTGGCTTTTCACACCCAGATGTTTATAGACTAATAAAAATATGTCGTATGGAAGGGGAACTTTTAAGCCTTTAAACTATTTTCACTCTAAATAAAAACTACAATTTATATAGTGATATTGCGATGTTTAAGATTTTCTTATTTACTTGTAACGTTATTGAAGACGCAAATTAAATGATATACATACAATTATTGCCTGCACCTTAAGCTTTTAGTTCAAGTGATTCAATACGTATTTATTAGAGCTTTAAATGTTCTGGTCAATTTGCATCGCCACCTATTAATTGTTATTGTTCATGTGTTAGACCTTTGATAGCAAATTAAATGATACAGTCCTACCCCTCTCTAGCAATTATAAGCTTTAGGTCATGTAGTTCAATATACTAGGCCCATTTAGTTTAACCTTTTTGATAAGTGATGTTTGAAAGAATCTACGGTCAAGAAGGAAAGGTTATGGGAAATGTGAGAAATAACTCTTTATAAAGAATATGTGATTGAAGTGAAGATTGAATTCTTGACCAGGCTCTTTTGGCAAATGTTAATCTGGAGTGAACGGATGCAATATGGGCTTAGAAGAGTTTAAAAATAGTCCATTTTTGAAGTTTTATTCTTGTAAGATTTCTAATTCAGTTAATGTGTGGTATAGGTAACAATCTATGTTTGTTGTTTTTCATTTCAAGTGCTTCTCATTATGCATCATGGTCATGGTTAATTATCCTCATACTCTGCCTCTATGATGATTTTCTTATCAGCAGTTTTTCTTGTATTTTCAGGAACTATCAAGACGTTTTGGTGAATCCTCCCATTCATCATCTTCTAAAAGACGCAAAGGCCGCCTCCTACTTACGGGCCGGTTCATGTAGAATGGAAGGACCATGATAAGTGCAGTGCTTGCCTTATGGATAAGGTGCAGCTGCTTTTCTTTTTAGGAATGGCTATTTGTACTTCCAACCTTCAAGTTTGAAGCTGGCAATTGCATTTTATTGATATATCATCTTTCCTTGAATGCCAGTGCAGTATGAAGTGCAAGAGAAAAATTCAACTTTCTTATTTTGAAAGATATTGACCTTACTTGATGATTTTTTAACCCCCATTAGCATTTTATATTTATTTCAACATACAAATTCGTTAAATCAATCACATTTGTAAGTTTCATGTGACCTATATGTATTATACCAATTTCCATCGTGCGTTTGCACTTGTTTTATTGCTGTTGAAAATAGATATGGATTGCTACAGGGGCTTAATTGTCCTTAGTAAAATTAGATTTCAAGGTTCTTGGTATCAATTTAAAGACTAGCAATTGTGTACGACATGGGCTTGGTGACACGTGCAATGCACGTGCCGCCACATAGTATATAAAGGGCTTGAGATTCATCAAGAAGCTAGACAATAGGTCTTGATAGAACTGGATGCATATGGAGAGGGGGAGAGAGAATATGATAGGTTGAGGAAATCTTTCTCATCATTTCATCTATTGATAGTTGTTAGATTTAGTTGTTTTTAATAAATCTTTAAGTTCCACCAATCATATTAAGATATGTGACGCGATTTGGCACTATATGTTTGAAGGGAGCAATGTGGCCAAATATGGTTCACTCGTTTATTACTTAGGAAATCCTTATACTTTGTGTTGTATTGTAATTAAGTCACTGTACTTTGATTTATGTTACTTAAAAACAACATTCTTACTTTAGGTGCCATTTGAGTGGCAAACTTGTAATCTTCTAATGCAATTCAAAGTAATCTTACAATGCAATTCAAATAATTATTCAATTATTGTCAAAATAACGATGACGTTACTTAATTTATTTTTAAAATTTTGTAGGATGTTACAATCTACCCCCTTAAAAGAATTTCGTTCTCGAAATTCACAATTATCTGAACATAGTTAAAGGTCAACATGTGCACTCTTATTTCCCTACCATCAGGAGCATGCGTGGTGCTAGAGCATCAAAATACTAAAAATCAAATTTATTTCTCCTTCTTAACATATCTAACCGTAAATTCACAAAAGTCGAGTTGACCAAGTACTCAAAGTCTTAACAATCTAATTACTCAAAATTACATAACTTATTTAAACTTCATTCAAAATGGGTTGAATAACAACCAACAAAATTTGATTTGGGTGCAAAATAGCCAAAAGAAATCTTTTTTTTTTTTTTAATTGAAATAGGGATCAATCATATGAACGAAATATAGTTTGAGCCTTAAAAGAGCCTAAAGGAAATCTTTTAGATCGATCTGGTAATTTGAGATCGATCTGGAACAAGTTAGAAGGTTCGGGTACTTGTGGTGCAATTTCAGGGGGGAAAATATGCACAACACCACTTTTGACAGAAAGCTCTGTGCGGCCATACCATTGCGCACCGGCTTTTCTGTTTTTAATAAATTGTATTGTATGGTACGGCCTCATCGTTGAGATGGTGTGCATGTACTGGCAGCCTTTTTTCTTTTCTTTTTTTTTTTAAGGTAATCATTTTGATTCCAAAACATCCTCTAATATGAATAGAGGTCATATGATATCTTTTAGGGCTAGCTTAAGACTTGAAAATAAAGTGAAAATCATCATCTTTCTCAACCATTTTCCTCATTCTTGATAAACTTCAAATGGTTAATCACTTTATAGGGTTCATTCTCTTGTTTCTCTTAGTAAAATCAACACCTCTAACTTATAGTTTTCTAGAGAAAATCAAATCAATATTAATATATTGAAGAATTCCACATCACTTAGCTTTCATTTAACTAATAAGTATAACATTTACTTAAAAGTTAGACAAAGATATACAAATCACTCATAAACTTAGTAAATAGCAACTTACTTACAAGTCGGTTGATTGATGTCTCGCGGGAAGTAGATTATGCATATAGGACCCTTTGAACGTCCCTTTGATATCACTCTTGTCTCGCCCCCGCTATATTATCCATTATCATTAAATTACTTATATCGGTCATTAAATTTTATAGCAAAAGCTTTTATAAGAGTAGTAGGAATGGGACGTATTAAACGAACAATTATTCGTGCCACGAAAGATATTAAATTCATAAATTGTTCTTAGCTATATTTTCCAAGTCCTTACATTGCAAGGTAAGCTTTCAATCATTACAAGAGTTACTCATTCATCTTGTTCTCAACACACGTATTGTTTCTAGATATATTTATAATCAAATTGCATTCTTGTAACTCTAAATATTGGTTCCTTTCTACACGTAAAATTCTACTTCTATCTGCGGGCATGCTCCAACTCCGAGCTTGCTTGGACAATAACTAATGTTCAATCATCTACAAGATCGGAAGAAAAGGGAGTGAGTACAAAGTACTCAGTGAATAACATGTATTGGCTCATACAAAATGATGTAAGAGAAGTCGCGTTTATACACAAAGAGAATCATTTATATGCACAAGTCGGGTCCTCACTAGTTTAGTCTCTACTCGTAGGCATACAGGTTTCAATGATTCAAAATGACCACGATCATATAGCATGGTCATAATACTGTAAAGATTACCACATAGTAAGGCACAATAGGTAGATAGCACCGCTAGCGATGCCTAAAAGCAAGAAACAGTAATTTATCTAAAGCAATTATGCATAATCAAGTATCAAATGCAGATCGGAAGAGTAATTTAATGAAAGCATGAGTTTCGAAAAGAGAGAGTCAAGACACGTGTTACTTACATCTCAAAGATTTCTTGAATAATACTAAGTAGAAAAGTGTCTTTAAACTCTTGATGTTTCTCAATTAAAGTTGTTCTTTAAATTGGACTCTTCTTATATGTGGAAATGAGTCTTT
Source organism: Nyctanthes arbor-tristis (assembly GCA_963692815.1). Lineage (NCBI taxonomy): Eukaryota > Viridiplantae > Streptophyta > Magnoliopsida > Lamiales > Oleaceae > Nyctanthes > Nyctanthes arbor-tristis. Next base: position 19,403 of record CAVNYN010281760.1, read on the forward strand.
TCCAAGTGTAAAACTAAGTATTTGATGGGTTTTTAGGTTGTTTTCCTTCTCTCAATATTTATGGATGAATTTTCTCTTATATATATATATATATATATGAAGGGCTTGAGATTCATGAAGAAGCAAGACAATGGGTCTTGATAGATACGGATGCATGTAGAGAGGAAGAGAGAGAATATGTCACACCCCCATTATTTTATCAATATTATTATGTTATTTAATCCAAATAGCAGAAGCTTTGGTATCATTATATTAAAATTCTAATACTAACGTGGGACGAGACTTGTCAATCAAATAAGTTCTGTAATTTCTCCTTAGGCGAGATGATGTTGTTTGACATCTTCAATTTACCTAAAGTTACATCATTTATGAAATTTTTTTTGCTTGGGTAAAAATTTGTTTACACACTTAAGGTAATTTAATTATGTATCACAAGAATTGTTATTAATGTTTAGTCTATATAAAAGAACAAAACATACATTCAATAAAAACTATTTTATTTACTAGTTAACCTAATAAAAGCTTCAGAGGCCTTTATATGGAAAATGAGGCTTCCAATCTTAAACAAAAGTTTTTCTTACATCATTACACTCTATACCATATTTTTTCCTTATATATATATCCATATATATATATATATATACTTGTTCTACCATCTTCGCTTTCTTACTAGGCTATTACATTAGGTAAGGAATAAGAGCTTGTCTTCCAAAACTTTATCATAGTGGAGGAGTGTGTGAGTGTATGCACAAAAGACACTAAATTCATATGTTGTCCCCAAGTACATAAGGAACATCGGTGCATCCTCATAATAAGCTCATATATCGGTTTCTATTACATGCATGATCTCACTTGCATCCCGAGAAAGATCGGCACTCTCAGGTTTGCTTTTTGTGGATCCTTTGATTTATCATCTACAAAAAAAGTAATTAAACACTAAGTGAGTACAAAGTACCTCGTGAATAACACAATATTTAGGTTGCCACAAAACTATGAAATCATTTCATTTCACAAGTTCAAGGGACACAAATATGCATAAGTCTTTTTGAATGCATTATAGGGCCCAAACACTAGAATTATCTACTACCTGTAACGGGTATTAATGCCTTCCAAATGCCAAGTTTGGCTACGGTAATACAATAGTAAGTGGATCCACAATTAACCCCAGTTGATCTTATTGAAGTTCCAAGCAAATAGCATTATCAATTCAAATCAAGTACCATACTAATTTTCCCTATCCTGGAATCATTAAATATGTCATAGTGTAAGAACAATTCAAAGCAAATCAATACAAAACGGGTAGGGTAATGCTAGTGACTTATATATAAGAAAACATTCCATTCATTATTACAACATGACGTCAAAGCAATTGCTTTTCTTTTAAAACACATGCATGCCAATGGAACCCAAACATTGGTTACTCACTTTGCTCTTACTTCTTGAAAGATTATTGAATGTTTCTGGGTGAAAAGATACCTTCAAATCCTTGCATTTTCCTCGAGCAAAGTAGCTCCCTAAGTAGGGATTTAATATATAATATATATATATATATATATATAAAGAAGGTTTACTTGAGAGACCAAGATAGTGTTTTTGAAAGTCTTTTGAGGATGATCTTAAGGGTAGTGATATTTATGGACGAATTTGCTTATTTATTTTCTAAAGATTTTGGATTCCACCGATGATAAAAGCTCCAAGTGTCCCTAGATAATTTATACACAACCAATGGAAATGAATCCAATTAAAAGCCCACGAATTCATCCAATCAAATTAAAGTGCCAAGTGTTCTTGAACTTGTTTCATATGAGAATTTGTCAAGTGTCCAAGTGTCTTTAGATTTTCCCCACTTATTGCTTAATAACCTCTCAACTTAGTGTACTCCATAATTAAGTCCTTGTATTTTGGACTATATTAATTAAGTACCACATTTCAATTTGAAGCATTCTTTTGCTCCAAATCCGTTATCCGATTAGACTTATTTAGTCTTTTAACAATTACTACTAACAGATAGAGATAGTCAATACTCATTCAACAACTTATGTTATTCTTGTTAAGACAACTCAAAATATCCTCAAACCGTTATAGAATACTACAATTAACTATCCAATTACACAACTCATTAACTGATTGCTTATAATTAAGTCCTATGGGAAAGGTAGCTCAATTACTATCCCAAAAATGCCACTACAGAAATTTTGAAATTTCACAGAGTGTTACAGAATATGATAGGTTGAAGAAATCTTTCTCATTCCTTTCCTCTATTTATAATTGTCGGATTCAATTGCTTTCAATAAATCTTTGAGTTCTGCCAATCATATTGAGACACATGGCGTGATTTGGCACCGTATGTTTGAAAGGAGCAATGTGGCCAAATATGGTTCACTCGTTTATTACTCAAGAAATCCTTATACGTTTCGTTGTCTTATAATTAAGCCACTGTACTTTGATTTATGTACTTAGGAACCACATTTTTACTTTGAGTGTCATTTGAGTGACAAACTTGTAATTTTCCAACACAATTCAAGTAACTTACAATGCAATTCAAGTAATTATTCAATTATTTTCAAAATAACAATTACGTTTCTTAATTTATTTTTAGAATTTTGCAGGATGTTACAGTGGATATTTGTACAGTATATGTGAGTCTTATGAAATATGTAGATATAATTGGTTTGACTAATTTTTATTTAAAAATAGAAATGACTTGCAAGCAAATAGGGATATTTGGATGAGATGTTTTACCCTTCGAGGGTGTTGCAAAAAAAAATAATAACAAAAAGAAAAAAAAAGAGGAGAAGTCGAAGACAAAAGTAAAAATAGAAGAAAAGAAAAAAATGAAAAAAAGGAGAGTGTTTTGCAAAAATGTCAAAAATTTTCACCATTTTTTTTAAAACATTTGTATTTGTTTTTAAAATAACAAATTTTGGGTTTATAGTTATGTGGTTTGATGGCATTTGAGTTTAATTTCTAGGTCAAGACTCAACTCATTACCCCTACATTCCTCCCATAATAATAATATTCAAAATAACAAATTTTGGACTCAAATATTCCTTGACAAATTTATTTTTGTTTTTCATTTTTTTCTTTCTTTTTCTTTTTCTTCTTCTTCTTCTTTTTTTTTTGCAAACCTTTTCTCGACATTCGTATGGAAGTTGTTAATTCTTAGGGCGTGTCCAACCGTGCTCACAATTTTCCAAGTGCACGGTAAAATGGCTTTTGTACCGCTAAAGCAAATAGCATTTCCGTTTTATTACGGAAGCGCCATTGTATGCTTTTAAACTTTTTTTTTTTTTAACATTTCACGTGTGTTTGTTTCATTTACCTACTTTTTCTTTTTAAAACAATTTCACGTGTCTTTGTTTACTTAAGTCTTTTCTTTTCTTTTTTTTTTATAAGTTTTAAGTCTTTTGTTTCTTCATTTTAAGATAGTGTTATTTCGAAACAATTATCATTTATTTAATCCAAGTTATTTTGCCTAATTTGGTTCTTGTCAATGTATTACTTTTTTATAAAACGAAAGAAATTAATTTGCGAGAGTATAAACATAAACAAGATAATAATATGATGCGTAATTATTTATTTTTTATAATATGTTAATGGTTGGAAATAAAAAGAAAAATAGAAAAAATAGTTGTAGGGAATATATAGAGTATGTGAGCTAGAGAATTTTTTTTTTAAAATAGACGTTGCTGTATTGTATTTTAGAGTACTGATATTGTAAAAAAGAGTACGAAAGTTAGGGATGACCTTAGTACCGTCAACTATGTACTAAATAGAGGACGATCTAGGTCCGTGCAAACCAAGGCGTGTTGTAAACAAAATGGATGGAGTACGAATCCAATTGTTTTTATGAATGCCTTTACAAAATGGCTAATTATTTTTATACTACATTTTTTACTAAATACACTACATTTTTATTAATGTAAACATCTTTAATCCTAGCTCTTTATAACCATTATGCCCCTAAAAGATTTTATTTATTTACTTATTTATTTTTTACAAGGGGATGCAGAGGAGGAGAGGAAAATTCAATGAGGGATATGTGTGGTTCGAACCGGGGATCTTTGATCCAAAATATGAGTATCTTACCTACTAAAGCACAATTCGAACCACATGTCCATGAAAGTTTTTACTCCATTTCTTTCTTGATTCTTTAATTTAATTATTCTCTCGTGTTCTTAATGATCAGATATATTTTAAAATTTTGATATTTGTGCCTTAAAATCATATGAATATATTAGTTATTATATATTATTGAATTATATGTTACTTTCTTTTGTTTCTTTAAAAAGTTTTAGGCAATACCGGCAGTGAAATGTTAGAAATTAAGATATATCATTCAATATAAGATGTCATAAATCATGATAATAAAATGTTAATGTGTGTGTGTATATATGTAGAAATAAGTTAATAATAATGTCCGATCTCGATTTAATAACATAAACGATGTTGAGTACAAGTAAATTGTGATGTGATTAGTAAAACATACGATGTCAATATAACAACCAACCTACAAAATTTTTACAAAATATATGGTAAATTTACAATTTTCCCTTAAGTTATTTTTCTTTAATTAAAAAATATAAGATAGTAAAATTACCTTACTTTAAAATTAAAAAAAAAAAGAAAAAAATGCATTTTGTAGGGAAGACTTCACAATTTCCATTTTTCCCCCTTGCAAAGAGTGGGCAGGTTATGTGGGGGGTTTTTTCAAAATGGCCTTGGTCAAAGCTCACTTATGTAAAATGGCCTTTTTAAGTCTAAAAGGCCTCACATATACTAAAATGTCTAAAACATCCTTAATATCATATCAAAATAACCTATTTACCAATAAAAAAAAAAAGTCACAAACACCCTTATGTTATATACAATTAGTGTAAATATATGCATGGGTTCCCTCCAAAACTGATCGTTCTACTTTCTTCCTTATTTCCCAAATCTGGGCATAATGTTTCATGACAAAATTTCTTCCTGCCACTAAAATAAGTAGTAGAATGAAAAGCTAATAAACAATCCCCATTTATTTGATAAGAATTCTCACGTTGATATACACATTTTGTTTAGTCTAATGTATAGATTTTACAATTATTCCACATTGGGGTTTTTTAATTGTTACACCATCTAGATGAATTCCTATATCATTTTCACTATTGGAGGTACTAGAAATTGATCATAAGTAGCAGTATACATAAAAAATTTTTGAAGGCGTAGGCTTTTTTTTTTTTGGTCAAACGCTCGACGAGTCTGTTAACAGATTGCTGGTGGTCTGTTGACAGATTCAGTGAAATTTGTGGGACAAGACGAGGTTGACGTACTCAAAAGAGAATAAGATGATAGTAAATTGCTCTTTAATGGTCACCTAATATGTTTTCGTACAATTTCCACATAAAGTGCTGTAAATTTTTGTTCAACTTTAGTTCCATTGCATCTCTGTACGGTCAACGATAATATATATTAGAATAAGAAGGGAGATAAGTCATACTTCCATTTCAAATGCTGTTAACAACAATAAAAGACAACCAACTCATAAACAAAAGACACTTGTATAACAAAAGAAATATCGATGAACATCTATTGTTTTTTTGTGTTCAAACAAAAAAATATATATTGTTTCTTCGTAGTCACTCGATGATGTTTCACGACAACGTTATACAATTCAGTAGATAGAATTTCTTACAGAAGACAAGGTTCGTACCGATATGACAATGATTTTCATATGTAACTCTTCTGTTAACTAAATTGAATAAGGCGAAATGGTGAACGACAGATACGAGTCTGTCAGTGAGTCTGTTGACCGATCTCAAACAGACCGGTCTGTCTATAGGTCTGTCGACAGACCTAATAATAGACCGGTCGGTTATCAGACCTCTTTGCATGTTTAGTGACTTTAACATGTTACGTATAATTATCACGTGAACCCTTTAATTTTTTGTTCAACTTCAGTTCCATTGTAGCTCTTTACGTTGATCTATTAGAATAAGAAGAGAGTTTAGTCGTACTTCCTTTTTAGGAGACCTTAACAACAACAATAGACAACGCTCGTCACGATAGGACAATGAATCTTATATGTAACTATACCATCAACTAAATTGACTTGGGCTAAATGATCAACGACAACTATTTTGTTGAGAAGAAGAGAGATGAGTCATACATCCCTTTCAAGAGCTGTTAACAATAATACTAAAAGAAGACAAGCAATTCATGTAACATAAGACACTTGTATAACAAAAGAAACTTGAAGGATACAATGTTTCTTCGTAGTTAATCGATTATGTTTTGTTACAACGCTGTAAAATTGAGTGGATCTTTTATTTAACAAAAGACAATGTTCGTACCAATAAAAAATGATTT